>CABHPR010142964.1:33665-58306 GCA_902168415.1 Peromyscus melanophrys
GAGAGAGAGAGAGAGAGAGAGAGAGAGAGAGAGAGAGAGAGAGAGAGGAGAAGGAGGAAGAAGATAAGGAGGAAGAGAAGGAGGAGAAGTTGTTTATAACTGTCCAATTAAAATTATGCCAAGCCATTCATACTGATAACCCCAGCATGTGTGCAGCTGAGCCAGGACAGGGAGTTGGAGACCATCCTAGGCTACATAGCAACACCCATCTCGACAATAACAGCAAAAGAGCCTTCTATATCAGAGTTGGTTGGTGATAAACACCATGATTGCCCCTCCTCATGCATCCCTCCCTCCAGAGGCCTGGCTCCACAGTTCTTAAAAAAGACCCAATTCAGCCTGGGACTCAGGAGGCCAGGCTTGCCATGCCAACTCCTGAACATCAGGAGTTTAATTTTCAGTAGCTGAGCTGTTGATGGTCTACACTACAGTTTTAGTGACCCAGACATGGGTCCGGGGAAAGCCCTCCCTAGGTCTGCCCCTTTGCACAGATCTGTGTCCCTCACTCCCACATGCATCCCACATATTCCTCTACCTCAGTTTCCCTACCTGCTTCTTCTTATAACCCGCACCACTGCCACCCCTGGGTACACCCCTAGGGTCCATTGTGAGTTTTAGCTGCTTCCTGCGTCTTCCCTGTAAATGTTTAGTGCTTTGAAGGGGTGTTTTGTTCCTAGATCCCTCCTGACTCACTGTAGAAGCCAGTGGGTGAGTGGAGAGTCCACTCTAACCCACTTTGAAGTCTCAGAATGATCCTGCACCACAAGTTAGATTCATGGGTCTATTTGGAAGTTCTTGTCAGAAATAATGATCCATCAGAAGAGACTCCCTCTCACGAGACTTAATTAACCCAAGAACCATAAGCCATTGTATTCTCTCCTTCATGTTTCCGCCTTCCTGTACACTCACCCCCACATCATTATGAGAAAGTAAAGAGAAGATGTGGCCTTGCATCATTCTCCTCTGTCCCCACACCCCCCATGCTTCTAGGTCTCTCTGTCTCTGAAATGACAGCATTGCCCACAAGCACAGGTGTTTTGTCCTTAAGAGTTCTCTTCAGATGGCCTCACAACAGTTTCATGTCTACCATCTGTAAGTAGCAAACACCCTGGCAGACACACAATATTGTATTTTTGCATACGTTTTATTAATTAATTGTGGACAGGGCCGCATGTAGCCCAGGCTGGCTTCAAACTTATGTGTAACTGAAGATGGCTCCTTCAGTCTACCTCCCCAGTACTGGCTTTCTGGTGTGTATCCTCATACATGCTGAGGGTTGAACCCAGCTTTTTGTGCATGCTAGGCAGAAAAAAATAATGGTATGGCATAAAACCATTTGGCTAATGGGATCCCAATTAGTACAAATACATGCATAAAAAAGAATTCTGGGAGAAAATTAAAGCAAATGTTTCTGAGTGATGGAAGTATAATGGTTCTGAATTCTTTTTAAAGTGTTTTTATGAAGAGATTTGATTTATTTTTGTTTTATGTGTGTGTTTGCCTTCATGTATATATGTGCACCGTGGGCACACAGTGCACAAGGAGGCCAGAAGATGCCCAGGAACTGGAGTTACAGACACTTGTGACATTCACCTATGGGTGCTGGGAACCGAACCGAGGTTCTCTGCAAGAGCAGTAAGTGCTCTTAACAGCTGCTCCATCTCTCCAGCCCCTATTTCTGTTTTCTTAACTTTTCATATATTTATGCTTTTATAAAGAAAATTTTAAAGAAAAAAAATAATGTCTGGCAAATGTTCTCCTTCCTTCCCTCCCTCCATCACTCCCTCTGTCCTCCACCTCCCACCCTGTTAAGACACAGTGGATAGAACAGCGCTCCAGCAGCTTCTAGGGTCTCTCTGTAGAGAGTCACAGCCCTTCAGCATCAACTATGAAGCCTGGGAGCAAACAGTGTTTTTCAGTACCTATAATTCATCTTTCCTGCCTGTCTGTTCCCCTAAAACAGACCAATAACTTTCGCCGAAGAACCATTTTAATCAAACATTTGCCAAAAGGAACACAAACACAAAACATGGTTTCAACCTGGTGACGTCTCCACCCCGGGGAACTGATTTGGATGCAACTTCTCAAGCCCAGACATCCCGAAGTACCAGGAGCTCATGGACACAGGTGGTGATAGACAGAAGCCTGCACTTCTTACAAAGGGCCCCCAGAAGGTGCCGATGTTAATTCTGAGAGGAACCCCCACAGTGTAGACATCTGAGTCCAGTTAACTCTGACACTTCAGTGAAAGGGAGGGTAGAAAGTCAACAGCTGGTAAGCAGTGGTGTGTTGACAAGGGTTGGCCATGGGGTTTCTGGGGGTGGGGCCCTGATTTGTAGCGTTCTCACAGTGTGACTGTCATCCCATCACCAGGGGACTCTGACCTACCCTTGTGAATCATGAACTTAGAGTTACAGAGGTACATACATAGCTTTCAAAAGCAGTGGCTCCAGCTGGCGTGATGGCCAAGAAGCAGCTATTCAATTCCCTCACCATTTGCCAGTGAGTCCACATCTCTGTATTGCTGGGAGGACTACCCACTATACACTCTGTATTGCTGGGAGGACTACCCACTATACACTCTGTATTGCTGGGAGGACTATGCACTATACACTCTGTGTTGCTGGGAGGACTACTCATTATACACTCTGTATTGCTGGGAGGACTACTCACTATCCACTCTGTGTTGCTGGGAGGACTACGCACTATTCACTCTGTATTGCTGGGAGGACTACGCACTATCCACTCTGTGTTGCTGGGAGGACTACGCACTATACACTCTGTGTTGCTGGGAGGACTACGCACTATACACTCTGTATTGCTGGGAGGACTACTCACTATCCACTCTGTATTGCTGGGAGGACTACTCACTATCCACTCTGTATTGCTGGGAGGACTATATACTAGATCCTGACTGTATTGGAGATGGAGCAGAAGAAAGGTAAACTCAGTCTCTAAGTCTCAGAAGATCCACCACATTGCGTTTCTCATGCATTTTCAACAGCACAGGAAACACAAGCCCTAATTCCGTTTGTTCTGCAAGAGTACAAGTTTATTGTTTGGTTAAAACGTCCAAGCTACAAATCCTATGACTACCCTAAGATGCCTCACTGAGGGGACAGCGACAATCATGCCCTCTGCTCAGGTGCTGTCTTACCCTGTAAAAGTGGAAATCAAAATTCTCACAGAACCACTTGTTTAAAAAGGCGAGGCCTGGCATGGCACACACCCGTAATATGAACACTACAGAGGCGGAAGCAGGAAGATGGCCAACCTGAGCTATATAGTGTGAAGTGAAGTCCCCACCTCCCACCCCCAAAAAGCCACATCAGGCTGAACAATTGGTTGGAATTTCTTAATTGAGGAGTTTCTAAGTCCGGAATTTGTAAGTGCAGAGGCAAAATTAACAGGACCTCTCTTCTTCTCCCTTAACACCCATTCAGAGCCCAGCATCAGTGTGAACATCAGGTCAAATCTTCTGGAAAGAGTCCACTTAAGAGACTGGCAGGTCCTACCTCCACTCCACTGTAACCTGCCTGCCCGATGTCCCCACCAATGTACTTAGGAAATGTCTTGATTCAGGAATTTCTTTTTCTCTCTAACTATAAAAACTCCATAAAACATTTGCATAGTGGGACATACTACTTGGGACAGCTCCATTCCATGTTCCCAGGCCACTGTAACTCATATCTGGCTCAAAAATAAACTATCTTTTATTCTTCTTGAGGTGAGAGTTGTGTTTTTTATTGGCCATAAGAGACCTTGTCTCTTAAAAAAAGAAAAGAGCATAGTGTTTGCATACCTGCAACCCCCACACTTGGGAGGTGAAGGCACTAAGTTCAGGGCACCCTCCGCTACCAGGCAAGTTTGAGACCGACAGCCTGGATGACATGAAAACTAGTCTCGAATTTTCAAATGATGTGAAATGCTTCAGGCTATCAGTATTGCTATGCCTACGTCAAGAAAAAAGACTGTTTTCCAATCTGATTAATGTCTATTTTTCTTTTCTGAGTTAGTAATGCTAACTGCTTTCTCAGCTTTCACCTTGAAACAGGGTTTTGGCAACTGAAGTTTACAGAGCATCGTTTATCTCCCATGCACAGACACACTCTTCAGCTCCACATCACCACCATCAGGTTTTAACCAGGTTCTAAATTCTCCAAGACCCGGCTCTTCCTTTGTAAAACCATAGTGAAGATGATAGTAAAGACTTCCCCCATAACCGTCGGGTCTGAGAAGGTAACCAGAGTCAAATACTTCCCAGTTCATCCCTGCCATTAGTACTAAGCATAGTACTTGGTACTTAGGGGCTAAGTCTTACTCTTTGAACTTCTTTCCATTTATCTGAAATTATGCAGCTTAAGCTAACTTTTTTCTTAATCACAGTATCATCAGACATATTTGAATATGGAGGAAATTCAGCCTCCACCATTTCTTTGCTATATAAGGTGAAGAAAACAGTGCAAAGATAAACAAGTGCCTGTTTCATCACAAAGGGAGTGAAGGAGGGCGAGTTACAGACCACCATTCAAAAACCAAATAAAACCAAAGTAAATAGCAAATACCAAACAAGGGGTTCTAAATGGAATTGGAGCCCCCCTCCACCCCACCATTGAGACAAGGTCTTGCTATGTAGCTGAGGCCAGCCTTAAACTCACAGCATAGCCCAAGCCAGCCTTGAACTCAAAGCAATGCTCCTGCCTCAGCCTTCAGAGTGCTGGGATGACAGGCATGCCCAGCTGAAGTCAATGGCAGTAGGTCTCCCTGTGACCAGTCACACCTGAGCAGTGCTCCACTCCAGCTCTGACTAACATGTGTGTGACATTCAGAGAGGAGGAAGGAACCTACCCACTAAGCTGTTCTTATCCAGTTTCTCAGGTGAATCCATCTCATTCTTGAGATGCTTTCAAAATCTAGCAGATGGTCCTGGGTCTGGATCCACGCGTGGCTGCAGGCATCAGCTGAGTGGTGTGTGGAGAGGAAGCCAGAGCAAGGGAGGCTCCCTCCCCTTGGCACGCACCCTGAGGAGTAGTAACCCTGGTGCAAGAAGCCTGGAAACGTAAACAAAACACCTTCCCTGACTTCACACTGTCTTTGTTCAAAGAGAAAAGGTAAAATAAAAAACAAATAAAGATAGCCTTCTGTCAGGGCTGCTTCCTATAACATATGTCATGTGATCCTGTATCATTTACTTACTATAAAACATTGCTAGACCCCTGTGTAACTCATCATCTGACATACAAGTATGTCTGTCCTCATGTATTGTAATGCAATAATGCAACCTAATTCATCCAGCACACTGCAGTAAGAACACTTTCAAATGCAAATCTAACCATATCACATCCTTAAGATAGTGCTAACTGATGGACAGTTGAGGCTAATGTCATGGATGTCTCAGGCAGTTTGAAACTGCTGGCCTACTGTCCTTCCCTTCCCTGACACCCCCTCTCCCTCTTCATCAATCCCTTTCAGGCTTTTAGGTGTTTGTTTTCAGATGGGATTTCATTCTAACTCAGGCTGGCTTTGAACTCCCAGGAATTCTCCCACTTCTCTCCCACTGCCCTGAGTGCCAGGATTGCAGGCATGAGCCACCACCCAGCTTTCTTCGAAGCTTTATGCAGCCTCTTGCCTCAGGGCCTTTGCACTTACAACTATACAAACAATGCTCGACTTGTGTTCTCTTTTTCTTCTAGACCAGCCATGTTTAGCCTGCCACCTGTTTGCCATAAGTAAACTTCTATTGTACACAGCCATGTCCATTCCTTCCTGTAGCACCTCTGGCCACTTTTGTACTACCCAGTAGTGAGTGGCTGTGGCAGAGCCTACATGGGCTGTAGAACTTTCAATATTATATGTTCCTTTAAAGGAAAGGCAGTCTGGCCCATGCCTGACACTACATTTCTATGTGGAGAGTAAATAGGTTATTCCCTATCACATCTGGAGTGTTTGGAGCATCCCAGACAAGAGCTGATGGTCGACAGATGTTTGTCCAGTGAATAAATAAGTAATGTGATGATGATACCAGTTCCTAGGAGGCAAGGCCATTTCTGAGATGCAGAACATCAGCTTCCTGGCTGTGCTGGTCAGCGATTCATTTGTTTGTTGAATTTTGTCAACGTTTCCTGACTGATGTGGGAGGGTCCAGGCCACTGCGAGCAGCTACTCCAGGGCAGGTGGGTCTGCGATGTATAAGAGAGCGGATTGAGTAAGCCATGTAGAGAAAGCCCAAAAGCACTGTTCCTCTGTGGTCCTAGCTTCATTTCTGTTGTGGGTTTCTGCTCTGGCTTCCCTCAGGTACAGGCTGTGAGCTGTAAGATGAAATCAGTCCTTTCCTCCCCAGTTGCTTACAGTCAAAGTCATAGAAACCTAACTAAGGACATGGCCCAGGGTTCCTCCTGTACCACACTCCTAGAACCAAGTGCCACAGTAAATTTATTCTAATACTGAAAACCCCTCTCACATCAATCTCCTAAATATTTACTTCTGTCTGTGTAAAGTACAAAACAGGACAAAACCAACAGCTCTTGGTTCATCTGGTATTTTCTCAGTTTTCTTCTTCCACCTAGCTAGTTGTTTTTACCCTGGCAGGAACATCTCTCAACATTTCGCGCAGCATGCTTAGATTTACCAAGTACTCGGTTGTCTTCTCTGCAAACTCAAGCACGGCTCTTATATGAATACATGTGGAATTTTAGAAGTTCAGAGAAGGCAGCTTGGTCCAGAAAACCAGATGCCAGCAGAAACATGAGCAGGCCCACATGAAGTGGGGGATCCGTCCGGTCTACAACCCCTCCATCCTGGTGCTTTGTGTGGAAGCCATGCCAGGGGCCCAGGGGCTGAGAAAGCTGCTCGGAGCCCACACCACCAGCATGGCCAGAAACTCCTGCTTTGCTGTGTATTAGCCTTGTCACCGTGGGTCAGATCTTTATATGTGGAATGGAAATAAGAGAGTTTACCAACAAGTTATCCAAGTGAAAGTCATTCACACGCAGCATTTAAATGGAGTGCTGTTTGGAGCTGTTAAGGGGTAGGAGTGGGAGCTGAGCCCATACTTGTGACTCAATTATCTTCTAAGTGGGGAATAGTGTGCTAATTCAGTGTCTCCCTTTTCTTTTGTTTTCAAGTGAGACCAAGACTGACTCGTTACATGAATACTTTGATCAGGCCTCTTCTCTCCCTCATCTAGCACAACCCTTATCTTCTATAAGTTTGAAAACTTAAGAGCTGGGCATGATGGTACAAACATGGAGTCCCAGCATTCAGGAGGCAGTGGCAGATGGATTGTCACAAATTTGGGGTCAGCTTGCTCTACATAGAAAGTTCCAGATCAGCTGAGGACACATGGTGGAAACCCCATGAAAAACAAAACAAACAAAAGAACAGGAAAGAAAAACCCTCAAGTTTGAGGCCCATCCCTGGCCCCGTGTTGCCGATGAATGGATTCCGTTTCTCCTTAGCCTTTGCTCTACCATCTTGCTGTCATCCTTTGTGACAAACATACGATGTAAATAGCAATAGGAAAGCTTCCTGTTTGTATCATTTCTCACACCTAAGCCATATCCAGTTTGTATCCAGAATGAGACCAACTTCCTCCCTTTGAGTCAGATCCCCCTTTCTGGTCATGCAGCAGTTTAGCTTATTTCTCATTTAGCTTATTTCTAAAGACATTTCCCCAATCTTGGCAAAATGCCATTTATGTCATAGCTGCCACTCAAGGAAGCGCAAGATTCACAACAAAAACAGTAATTGTTCCCAGAGGCCGCTAGAAAGAGTCTCAGGAGAACTCAGTGTGCGTCCCCTTGGAAGATGACTAAAGCTGTTTTTCTTCTTCTTGCAAAATGTTCCAAATGTCTCCACCTCGAAAGCAATGGTAGCTTCAAGTAATAAACACCCTGAGTCCCTACAGAGGGGTCTGGGAAACAGGATGAGAGCCCATTTCTCTGTGTGTAGAGTAACCCCAGGTAGGCCTCAGGCCATGAACTCTCTGAGAGCATTTTCTCCCTTCATCATGGAGCAGTGTGGGGGATGGGGGTGCATTTTGCTGTTTGGATACTTTTACTCTATCAGGTCCTGCACTTGCTGTAGTTCTACCTGGAGAATATCTGGTCTCGCCCTTGAGGTTAAAGGGGTTAAACTCTCCAACTTTCACAACTGAATTTAGGTTCCAGTTCTCCAAGAAGGGCAAACAGGTGTCTTTTCCAATGAAGGGCCATTTATCTATGAGGCCCTTTCATTCAGGATTGAGAAAGAACAAACACAGAGGGTCTAAGTCAGTCTCACTGTATCTCAAGGACAAACCCAGGAGCCCCCTTCTGAGTCACGTCCAAGCTTGTGCAAATGTGTCCAAAAACAATAAGACTAAACCTCAGCCAAATTAAAAATATACTAACCAATTAGGTAACTACTTTGAAACTCCCCTTAGCTATACTTAAAAGGAGCCTGAATGCTCATCCCGGGGTTGTCGCCATTTTGTACAGGTGAGCAACCTCACATGCATGTGGTATAATAAACACTCTCTATTCTTACATACTATTTGAGTCTGGGATCTTCCTTCAGTGTTTCCTCAGACCCTACAAGGTATATAACAAACACACCCATCCTTTATGCCTTCTTTTTCCCTAGTGATGACCTTTGGAAGAACTAAGCCTCTGACGAGACAGTTCATTCAAGCCTCTCAGCTTCCTGTTTCCGGAATACTCTATCATTTCTTGTTCAGAGGGACACTGTGCTCAGGGACATTTGCCATTCCCTAAGGATTGTTCCCTTTAAAGAAGTCACTGTATCCACTCTACATGTTACTCATACTCATGAACACCCACATCTTTAAAAAAATTTGCTCCCTAATTGTATGAGGATACTTGTAGAGAGAACTTTCTACACTGAAGTGATGGCCTAGATCTCTCCTCTAAGTGATACTTTCAACTCTCAGCCAATTAACAATCTCTACCTTGACATACCTGATTCAATATGCTATACCTGCTACATAGAGATCTTTCATGATAGAAATTTTGTTGATATGTGTGAAATAACATATGCCAAGCATGCACAGATTCTGTAGGCATATATTTCAATCAAATAAGCAACTGTGAACACCGTGTCCCATGCCACAACTGGAGCATTACCCAAACCCCTGGAACCACGTGAGCATGCCTCCCCACCACAGCTCTACTCTCCATAACCAGAAGCAGGAATTTTGTTTTCTTGCTTTTCAAGTAGATTTTTCTCATATTTATAATTTTGTCTTACTTGTTTTTGACCTAAATAAAAGTCCCCTTGTGGCCTTCTCTGATTACTTGTACCATGTTTCAAGATTAATTCACACTCTTGTAAGAAAACAATGTCTTTGAGGGCTGGAGAGATGGCTTAGTAGTTAAGAGCACCGGCTACTCTTGCAGAGGACCAGGTTCAGTTCCCAGCACCCACATGGCAGCTCACAACTGTCTGTAACTTGTCCCATGGGATCTGATGCCCTCTTCTGGCCTCTGTGTACATGCAAGTGGTACACTGCTGTGGATGATTGATTTATAAATAAAGCTGATTGGCCAGTAGCCAGGCAGGAAGTATAGGCGGGACAAGGAGAGAGGAGAATTCTGGGAAGTGGAAGGCTGAGGCAGAGAGACACTGCCAGCCGCCACCATGACAAGCGAGATGTAAGGTACTGGTAAGCCATGAGCCACATGGCAACTTATAGACTAATAGATATGGGTTAATTTAAGATATAAGAACTAGATAACAAGAAGCCTGCTGCAGCCATACAGTTTGTAGGCAATATAAGTCTCTGTGTTTACTTGGTTGGGTCTAAGCAGCTGCAGGACTGGCGGGTGAGAGAGATTTGTCCTGACTGTGGGCCAGGCAGGACTGGAGAAAACTCCAGCTACAGTACACAGGAGGCAAATACTCACACACATAAAAATAAGAAGAAAAATGTTTTAAAGAAAACAATTCTTGCTGATATTCTTGATGTTCACTCCTTTATAGATAGTGAACAGGCCACATTTCATTGACTTGAAGTAATTTTAAGTTTTTGTTATTATATAATGTCACCATGAATATTTTTGTACGGATGTCATTCTGTTCTGAAACCAAGATGTAAACATCCAGAAATAGAATTGGTAGCATTTATGTCCTACTTTACAAGTCTATTATCATCAGCTTTGCAAAATCCCAAAGTGGTTTGTGTGTGTGTGTGTGTGTGTGTGTGTGTGTGTGTGTGTGTTTGAGTTTATGTGTACCATGTGCATGCAGTACCCATTGATGCCAGAAGAGGGCTTTGGATCACCTGAAATTGGAGTTATGGACTATTGTGAGCCATTG
Organism: Peromyscus melanophrys; assembly: GCA_902168415.1. NCBI lineage: Eukaryota > Metazoa > Chordata > Mammalia > Rodentia > Cricetidae > Peromyscus > Peromyscus melanophrys. The sequence goes on from CABHPR010142964.1 coordinate 43,980, forward strand.
GATGGTGTGAAGAACTGAACCCACATCATCAACAAGAGTAGGGAGTGCCCTTAAGTGGTGAATCATCTTTCCAGCCTCTCAACACACTTTCTTAACAATTATGAGTTATAAATAGCAAATACTTTTAGCTGTAACCATAACTTTTTTTTAGATTTATTTTATCAGTATGAGTGTTTTGCCTGCATGTGCTATAACTTTAAGTACCTCTAACAGAAGTACTTTTGAAAATGAGTGTCATTATACCCTATCTGAAGACAAGGACCTAGGGCACCTTTTGATTATCCTTCCCAACTTAGTTGCTAAGGTTCAAAGTTTAATCTTTTGACTGATCAGTGAGATACTACTTACCATCTTCTTACCTATCTCCTAAACAAGTCTCCTTCAATGAGTTAGAGTAAAACATTTACTAAAATTCTGACTGTAAGCCCCTCAAACTACACGAGTGACCAGAACCCTGCCCTGCTGACCTCCAAATGCCAGGTTCCACCCACAGAACATTCTAACTGTCCTAATGGCTGGACCCTGCCCCTGCCCTACAGAGTAAAAGGTCCAAGCTCTGGACTTGAAATTCCACCAATCCCCACCCTGGAAAGCTTCACCCTGAAACTCACCCACCTCCCCAAGAAACTCTACATAAACCCTGCCTTCTGTTTAGTTCCCTGTTGTTTCTTGCCTGAGCAGAGGCAGCTACCCTCCATTACTCCTGTGTCTTTCCCAACAAATCTCTTGTGTAAGGTTTGCTATGCTGTGTGACTTTGTGGTATTCCTTGGCTTCTGACTGCCAGGATACCCTACTATCTGAACTATAATGCTTACATTTGGTGCTGAAACCCCAGATAGGCTCTGCTAGTACCTGTGTTTTCTCTCATCGTCTAAGCTGCACTGGGAACCTGTCCATCTCCAGTTCACCTGTTATGAATTAGGCACACATGGGGAACCCCCAGCTGGCCAGACCAGGGTATCTCATGAGTGAGGGAGAACTTGCTGGCATGCTGCGAAGATGCAGTTGCCGGCTGGGCAGATGCACGCCATGTGGGCATTGCAGCTGTGGTAGCCAGTAATTCACAACCCAGACACTGCATCTGCATGGAAAGAGTTTATTAAAAAGATAGACAGAAAGGAGAGAGAGGAAGAGAGAGAGGGGGTTCCAGGTGTGCATACCTCATGGGAGAAAAAAGCGGAAGAGAGAGAAGAAGGGGAGGAGTTTCCCTTAAAATAAGGCTTTTATGTCAGGACAGTGGGCAGTGCCAACAGGTGGGTCAGAATATTAACACCACCCACAACAAACTCACCTTCCAGTTCACCGATTTTTCAGTACCCCATCTGCCAGCAGCAATTAGGTAAGTTTCCACTTTGGTCAGTGTAAACGTTTCCCTGCATCCAAGGAAGTGACTGTTAGGTGTCCAGCACCCCTCTGGTACTCTTAAGGCAGAGGTACCCCCATCCATAATTTTTAAAGCTACAGTTTCTTTAGGCCCAACTGGGCTTTGATGTTCCTTTCTACTCTCATCTCCCATCTTCCCTTCAGAACTGTCTGTCATCCCACAGCTCCTCTAAGCCCTCGTGGCTTTTGTGACTCCATTCTCTAACCCTTTCCTGTGGACGAGACCCCTTCTCCTAGAGCTCGATTTTTGTCCTTGCCTTCTGACCTCTACGAAAGCCCTGGTACCAGGCATTGAGTCTCTCCTTTGGCTTAGCCAGGCTAAGCCTCTGACCCCCATTGAGTGTGGTGATGACACCCTGAATGGCTTGGTCCTAATTCAGTCCTCCATGAGTCCTGGGGATGCCCACAACTACAGGCTTCAGTGACATTTTCCTTCTCTCCTCCATGAGATCATGTCTTCCATGCTCTCTCATTCCCCACTGGGATGCCTCTTAGAAAACCTCCAGCCTCGACACCTGACACCTGACCAGAAGGGTCCTAAATTTATACATTTTTGCAATCAAACTTGGCTTCAATGCCCTTTAGATAATCCAAAAGGCCACCTAATGGTACCCTAGATCCTAATATTATTTGGGACCTTTACAAATACTGAAAAGCGATCTGAGAATGGCAAGAGATTCCCCATTCTCTATTTCTCTTTTCTCCACCTCAAGCCCTGCTTGTTTTTGACTAGTTTCCCCCACACATACTCTGTGTAAATGTCCTGTCTTTTAGATTACCACAGATGGATCTGTAAGTTGGTTGCAAAGTGGGAGCCAGGAGCAAGACCTAGCAGGAGGGGGAGAAAGCATGCACACACTCTTCACTGGCTGGTGCATCTCTCAGCTCCCTCCTGCAGGGCCCTCTGTCTAGCCAGGACTCAAAATCTTCCTATCTCTAAGCCTTCTTTGTTCTCAGCTTACTAGATTCAAGTTTATAGGGGCTCAGGTGTCTTTTAGGTGTGAGTGGCATTAGATTGTTGTCTTATGCTGTCCCACTTCAATTAAAAGCTGACTCTGGAGTTGGGGTATGGTTCCTCCTCTGCTAGCCCCAAGCATGCTTGTTTAAAGATTTCTTCCAAAGTGTCTGTCCCATATCAGGCAATCCACCTGACTATGTGCCAGGAAAGGAGAGCAAAACAAAATAAAGAGACAGACTATTCCCAGTGAGGATGATTGCTGCTCATCTCATACTCTTTTGGTTTTGGTTTAACTCCCTAAAACTTTTGCTAAGGTATATATCTTACCTCAAGATTTGTAAAATCATTGTGTAAACTTTCTGCGCCTCAAGATTTGTAAGCACATTGGATCTGATTAAAACCCTGTGAAATCTGTAACAAAGGGGTTAATTTAAAACTCAAAACACCAGGGTTGATAGCTAAAAATCTATACATAGGTAATCTTAAAGGAAACATGTGGCTTGCTGCCATGTTAGCTGCTGTCCCCCCATCAGGATGGAGACAGCCACATAGCTGATGGCCATCTTTCCTAGGGTTGGAAAGGATGGATTTTGCCATGTGACCTCACTCCCATCTTCATTAAAAGTGACCACATGGCAGAAGCCACCAAAGGAAAAAACAGCTCCTCCAAGCTGTGAGGCCCAAATCAGATGATTCTTCCACTATTTCAATCACACTAATGAGCCTTATCTGCCTCAACCCACAGTCCCTTCTCTTCCTCTCCAGCCTCTCTGGTTTCTCTTTCTCCCTTCTCAGTGACAGGTTGCCCACCTACACAGAGCTGAGGCAGTCCCCAGCCAGGACCCTGAATGGAATTACAATACCCCATGGAATTGTATTTGTAACTTGCCTCCTGGCTGGTCTTCACAAAGCCCACCCTTAGAGTGGTAAATTATGAGAAAATTCAAGAGGTCATCCAGGACAAGCATGATAACCCATCTCTATTCCTAGACCACCTTACAAAGGCTCTCTTACAATATACCAATCTGGATCCTGAGACTCAAATGGAAAAAAAAAATCCTTATGACCTACTTCTTCTCCCAGACTTTCCCTGATATTAGGACCAAACTTAAACATCTAGAGAAAAGACCCCTGACACCACAGGCAGAAGTCTTAGCAGTGGGCTTCAAGGTGTACCACGGGAAAGGTGAAAAAGACTGAAAACAAAAAATACCTGATGATAAGAAAGGCCTTTCAATTGGCCATAGCAACGGCCCAGGCTCCCTGAACTCCCAAAGCCCAACAGTCTTTGGGTCCCTGCTTCAAATGCAGTCTGGAGGGTCACTGGGCCTGGGCCTGTCCAAACCCATGTTCAAGGTGCCATCAAAAAGGGCATTGGGATATTGACTGGCCCACATCCCTTGCAGTGTGAGGACATCAAGCCCAGATCTGGCCATGGAAGAAAGAGGGCTTGGGCTCCCTTGGCCTGACCACTGCCATCTCTGATTGGGAGCCTCAAGTAGACATCACAGTATCAGAGTGATCCATCTCTCTCCTCTGGAGTTTTAGGGACCCACATCTTCTTGTTCCCTTATTGTCAGGGTAGGGAGATAGCCTAACCAGCCTCACTAAAACTCACCAAATGTATTACCCAGGTTCCATACCCACTCTCTCTCCACAGCCTCAAGGTACTTAAGCCTCTTATCTCTGACTTTTAAGAAGGAATCTTCTGTGCCCCACTTCTTCCCCCTTTAATACCCCCATACTTGATTGGGGAATGTCTTTCTGTATGCTGTGAAAATATGTTGCTCTAGTTGGTTGATAAATAAAGCCATTTGGCCTATGGCAAGGCAGCTTCAAGGCAGGCAGAAAATTCAAATGGATAGAGAGGAAGGAGAAAGACAGAGCAGAGGAGCGGCTGCCAGCCGCTGCCATGAGAAGCAAGATGTAAAATTACTGGTAAGCCACAAGCCACATGGCAAAGCATAGATTTATAGAAATGGGTTAATTTAAGATATAAGAACTAGATAACAAGAAGCCTGCCATGGCCATAGTTTAAAAATAATATTAGCCTGCGTGTGTTTATTTGGGTTCAAGCGGCTACGGGACTGGCAGGTGAGAAAGATTTGTCCTGACTGCGGGCCAGGCGGGACACAGGAAAACTTTCAGCTACATATACTCTCAGTTAAAATATCCAATGGAACCTACCGCTTAGTTCAGGGTCTCCAACTTATCAACTCAACAGTGGTTCCCCTTCACCCCATAGTACCCAACCTATACTCTGCTCTCCACCATCCCCGCAGAAACCTCCCATTTCTCTGTCCTAGACCTCAAGGATGCCTTCTTTTCCATACCTCTTGATTCCAGCCACAAAATATCTTTGCCTTTACTTGGGCTGACAGGGATACTCATCTTTCTACCCAACTCTTCTGGACTGTCCAACCCTAGAGGTTCTGGGATATCCCACATCTATTTGGCTAGGCTCTGGCCTCTGTCTTACTCTCTCTGTCTCTTTCTAAATCCAAGCTTACACAATACATAGCTGATCTTCTCCTTTGTAGTCCATCCCTGAAAATCATCCAGGTCAACACCCTTACCTTACTAAACTTTCTGTCCAGCCTGGGATATAGGTCTCACCCTCTAAGGTCCAGCTGTCCACTCCTCAGTTTACTTCTCTGGGATTAGCTATCACTCCAACTCACAAGGCAATTACCCTAGATAGAAAACACTTAGTCACTCAACCATCCCTACCACTGGCAGGTGCCATGACAGAGGAGCGGCAGGTGGCAATTGAGCTTCAGGAGTTCAGCTCACCAGGAAGCATGGATCTCAAATAGGCCCAAGGGCTTCAGCTCCAGAATGCCTCTTGCCACTGCTGTGCATGGTTGCTGCTGCCATTTTGCTCTGATATCTGGCATAATGTGAATGGGGGTGATGGGGGGAATCCCCACTGCCTTTAATGTAGTGTGATTATCTCATGGAAATATCATGTTCTACTGGACAGTTTTATCTGTGGGTTATTATGAAGATGATTTCCTCTTGAGCTGTACTGTTTAACTAAAGTAATGATTTTATACAATAATAGTGTTAGTTTAAATAGGATTTTGATGATTAAGGGTTTTTAACAAATGTAGTAAGGGGTTATGATAGAGATTAGTTTAGTGGGAAAATTAATATAGATAAAGGTAGGCTACAGAGTTGCCCCCGCCCCGATAAAGCAGGGGTTGTGGAAGGTAGAAAATAGGAACAAGGAAGTGTCACACAGCTAGGACTTATGAGCTTCTCTTGTCTTATGAGGAGCCGTATAGACTGTGGCTTAGGTTAATGACTAAGGGAAACCATCCAGTCCCAGCAGTCAGGCTAGCTCAAATTCTCATGTTCTTTTAACCTTAATGTTGGGAAATGCATTCATGGGTTTCTGTACGCATCATAGCTAAAACAAATAATGCTTTAGCTATTTAGCTAAAGCTAAAAGTTTTAAATAATGACTTCATGTAACTAAAAACCAAGAACTGGATGGTTAAAATAATTAGACAGGACTCTAAAAGATGAAAAATGGAAGAAGTAACCTGTTTTCCTAGCAATTATAAAAACTACTGCCTATGTAAACTGTTATGACTAAAAGGCTCCTGGTCTGTGAGAAGTATAGAAGAAGAATGTTTATCTGAGTGTGGGTTTCTAAGAAAATGCATAAGGATGTGGTTAAGAACTATAATAGGGCTGACCTGTTCTGGAAAAATGTTTTTACCATGATTATGTAGTAATTGTGTAACTTTACACAATTATGGGAAAAATCCTCCTCTTTGTAATGAACTTGATGTGGGAAATACAAAAAGAGTGTCTGAAAAACAAAGAGGAGGAAGCTTTTATCCCTCAGAAAAGAAGTCTGTGTGTCATCATCATCCTCATGTCCCCTCCGTGTCCCCCTCCCCAACTCTCAGACCTGCAGGGGACCAAGTGCTCTCTGCACACCACCAAGTACAAAATTCTATCCTTCCGAGGGATGGCCAGCTTCTTATGCTCTTGGATTCCTTTGTGGGATATTTGTACACCGTGTGAGAGTGTACTGCTGTGATGGGTGTAACAAAAAGCTGAACTGCCAGTAGCTAGGCAGGAGGTGTGGGCGGGGCTTCTGGGCAGGGAGAGAAAGGAGCAGGAGGAATCCAGGCGCCTGAGAGAGACCTGAGACACAGAGGAAGCAAGATGGGTGGTACGTGACAGAACATAGATTAATAGAAATGGGCTAATTTAACTTATAAGAGCTATTTAAAAACAAGCAAGCTAAGGCCAAGCTTTCATAATTAATAAGTCTCCATATCGTTATTTGTGAGCTGGCAGCCCAAAGAAAAATCTGACTACATTCCTTCTTGTCTCTTCTCGCCTGCCTGCTATATGAGGCAGTCCTCAGCCCCTCACGTGAACCCCTTCTTGCACCCATTATGAAGCCACTTTGTAAGCCTCCACAGACCCTCCTCCAGGCTCCGGCCCTACATCTTCTGGACTTAACTCGGACCTTCTCTCTCCAGGTTACAGAAAAGGAGGAATATGTCCTCGGGTTCCTGGGTCACTGACTGGGACCTTCCTTTATGCCCATTGCATATTTATCAAAAACTTAACATACTGTCCAAGGATGGGCACCTTGCCTGTGTGCTGTGGCCACGGCCGAACTTCTTATACTCAAATAAAAAAGGTTAACCTTCTGGTTACCCACCACTGTCTTCTTTTTTCAGCATCTGTCCCATCTCCTAACGTAAGGGTCTCCAAACACTACCCCCTTCCAGAGTTCTCTCTCTTCAGGTAGCAATGGTAGAGGATGCTACACTTACCTTTCAGCCATGCCCACGTCTCAACATTTCAACCTGACTCAAGTTGCTGATTTGACTCTCTTAAAGTGTATATTGGATCATGTGTTTCTGCTGGCTTCTGCCACCCACCACATTTGATTCCAAATTCTAGAGTCCACCTCTTCAGCTGCTTCTTCCCTCCACCTGCTCTATCCATCCATCTCTCCTCCCCTACTCGCTAAGTGTCCTCTCTCCACCTCCTAGAGTCTGCTACACCCTCTGGGGTCCCACCCTGTGGGCACCCCTCTAGTAACTAAGACATTTACTTCTCTCCCTCTATTGGAACCCTCCTGTTTCCTTGGCTCCTCCACCTAGGGTCTGCCTCCTAAGTCCTGCAGCCTCTTTAAGCCCGTCTGGGCCTCTGCAACTCTGTCCTTCCTATCTCTCAGCTTCACCCTGGAATTCTCACAGGTTCTCAACGCCTTGTAGTTGTTTTTTTTTTTTTCCTCTTTGGGGACCCACACCTACCTCCAAAATAAATACACAGAGACTTATTCTTATTTATGAATGCCCAGCCTTACCTTAGCTTGCTTCTAGCCAACTTTTCTAACTTAAATCATCCCATTTCTCTTTAACTAAGTTTTGCCTCTGGGCTTTTTACCTTTCTTTATTCTATATATCTTTCTTTCCTTCTTCCTCAATGGCTGACTGTGTGGCTGGGTGGCTGGTCCTTGGCATCCTCCTCTCCTCCTTTTCTTGCTCCTTCTCTCTCAAGCCTAGATTTCTCCTATTTATTCTCTCTGCATTCCAGCCTTGCCTATTCCTCTCCATTCAGCTCTTTATATACCAATCAGGTATTTTAGACAGGCACAGTAACACAGCTTCACAAAGTTAAACAAATGAAACATAAAAGAATGCAACACATCTCTGCATCATTAAACAAATATTCCACAATATAAATGAATGTAACACATCTTAAATTAATATTCCACAGCAATGACTTCCTGGGTTTCTCTCTTGCCTCTCAGCTCCCACTTGGAGCTTATAGGAACTCCCTCCAGTAGAGTTTGTTTTATGACCCTTCCTCTCTTCCTCCAAGGACTCAGATTTTATGAAAGCCTCACTCTGTTACTACAGTGTGGCCTCAGTACATTTCCATGGCCTAAGTTGGCAAGCTCAATTTTCAATGGCAGCTTCCGCCACTGTACAAATAAATGATCTGAAAATCTTTTATATCTAAACTTGTTTTCTCCTCCTCTATTTCTTCCTATCAACACCTGTCCAGGGTAGCTCTTACATATAGATGTTTATTGTCCAAGAGACCCCCCCCTCTCTAACCAACAGAGCCCACTCTAATAGGGTCAAAAAATTGTTCTATACCATGCTTTCAAAGACTGATTCAGGTTCCTATAACTCCCTCATCCATCTCTCCTTCACCGGGGTTTACCCCCATGACTGTTTTCTCTATTTTTGTATGATAATTCCTGTACTGAAAATAAAAATCATAAAAACAAGGTTTAAAAAACAATTTTAATAGGATATTAAAGCTGCACCTCTATGTACTCATACAAGAATGTACCTCATAGGTACATAGTACATGGTAGCTGAACTTTGTAATGTAAGAGTCACCTAGGTGGTATTGGTTTTAAAAAGACATGAAGGGGTAATGGAAAAAAAATGAAACTTGGCATTGTGTGACAGAATTGAAGTTCCTAAAGAGAGCCCGGAGGGGGGCGGTATTGGTGAAAAATTCAGTAAGTTCTGAGGGTCTAAGAAAATGTATAAAGGTCTGAGGATACAAAAGCTTAAGAAAGTCCTGAAGGTATAAGAAAGTGTTTCAAAGTAATGGAAAATGTTTCAGATTTCTTTCCCCCTCTATGCTATTATTATATTAAGATTTCAAAGGTTTAGGAAACCTATACTTAATGGTTCAACCAGAATACTCACATGGTGGTGTCTTGAGACTGCTCACAAGCAGGTTACCAAAAGGAGACACTTGTCCCTCTCACACCTAAATGGACTTCTAAAACACCTATCCCTATGTTTGCTTTCTCTATGATTGAGCTAGAGATTGCAGTTGGCATTGGCCGGAGACTTAGGGAGGCTGCCCTTACTGGTTCTGTGAGACATGATGCATATTCAAGAAGGTGTTCTACCTTTTATGCAAAATGACCAATCTTCTAGATTCTGATTAATGACCCATGGCACCCCAGATGGAAGATGAAGATCATTGATAAAGTTTACTATAGAGTTCATTACAGTGGCCCATTGGGCACAATCAAAATACAGAGTGCACACTCCATTTTCTCAACCCTTTGATATAGGCTTGGTAGAAGAAGTGATCCAAAGCTCCTCAAAGATCCTTAGTCCCTAATATCACCCATTTTAGATGATACCTATCCTACCTCACTGTCACACAATCTCTTGTTTCATACCTTAACCTCTATAGGCAGGGTTTTTTTTGTCAGGACCGTTGGCTTTAGCCTTTTCACTGACCATGACCAATAACAACTTGTAACCAACCCCTCTTAAATGATAACAAACATCCATAACCCATCTTTTGGGAATGTGAGCATTGTTGCCTCTAGATGGCTTCCTGACATCTGAGGGTGCTGGATCCTTTGGAGGACCCTGAGAAAGTTAGGATAATAGTCAAGTCCTGGCTAAAGTAGTCTATGAGGCTGGACCATCTCAGCCAGCAGCCTTGAAGCTGTTCTGGATGCAGAACTCTGAGAAAACTGCAACAGAGGTACTCTCAGATGTTGCATCACCTGGGCCTTTTGTTTTTATTGGTGTCTGGTCCCCTTGCTTGAAAATACACCAACTTTCAAAGTTAACATACATATTTGCATTAATACAAGTATAGACTGTGTGTTGTACACAAGTTAGCCAAAGATGACTTTTTGTTTTATGTTTGAATAAGTAAAATATATGTTAAGTGTCTTATAGTTCTTGGTTAATTTCTTTATGTCTGTAGCCAGGATTTTCAGGGGGTCTTCCTCAATCAAACCTGATCTTCATCAACCCTGAATGAATCCACAGCCTTTCATTTTCTGTAGGAACAAAAGCACAAACTCCTTCCCAAATCAACACACCTTTTGACTTCCATTTTGAAGTTATAACACTTTTAAAATATATAGTTTGGTTTAATTTAGCAGTTTCTACAGCCCGATGTCTCTCAGCAGCTATTGTTTGTTCATCAGCAAACAAAAGATTTAAAGACAACACAGTAATATACAGGATGCAGAATCCCCATGCATTTTCCATGTTTATGTGGCTTTTTTCCCTTTATATTACTTACTCCTTTTTTAAAGATTTTATTATTTTTAAACTGTTTTTTCTATGTCTATATCCTTTCTCCTTTCCTTCTCAAGTTTATGCACATTTTTAAAAAACAAATTGTAACCTGTTTAGAGGTTTGTTTCATCTGAATCTATCTTTATTGAGTATCTGTAGTGTTCTATGAATGCATGAGATGAATCTTAAACTTGTATGTCAACTGCGGTGTGGCTCAGCTTAGTGAATGGCACCAGCACATGGTGGCTGGCAGCTGGCTCCATCCTGCAGTCAGTTGATGGGAGATGTGTTTCTGTACTGTGGCTGGCATGAAACTGTAAGACAAGGAGCTACATTAGGCTCCATTTTTGTGTGTTTGGAAGCTTTTATTAAGCTTTTTTAGGTTTTATGTGGCTATACATGGCTGGACTTTGGGTGCCATTTGTAGGTGGGGATTTTTGTCAGGGCCAGTGGCTCCCAAATAAACACACAGAGACTTATTATTAATTGTAAATGCTTGGCCAATAGCTTAGGCTTGTTATTAACTAGCTCTTACATCTTAAATGAACCCATATTTCTTATCTACACTCTACCACATGGTGGTACCTTTTTTCAGTACTACATGTTTATCTTGCTTCACTCTGTCTCTCATTGCGACTCTGCCCTTCTTCATCCACAAGTCCTGTCTAACTTCTTCCTGCCTAGCTATTGGCCATTAGCTCTTTATTAAACCAATGAGAGAAATATATCTTCACAGTGTACAAAAAGAGCATTCCATGACAAACCTCTGCATATCAGCTATTGAGTAACACTTTGCCTCACCTCTTTGGAGAATGCTTGTTGTGAGTCCCTCCTAGGTCAGACTCACTTGTGGCCTCACCCATTGTCTTACTAGACTCTCTCACCTCACCTCTCATTAATTGCTCTAACCCAAATATCACTACCACCCCTTAGTGCTCCTATATCTCTCTTCAGTACCACAGACTGCTCTAGCTCATCAGGGAAACTCTTTGTGGATACACTGGATTCTGCAGACTACAAAAATACCTCAACCCTTAATACTACCATCCAGCCCCTGTGCCCAGTCATTCACAATGCCTTCATTCTCTGAAGCACTCAAGTTTATTGTATGCCCTGGTGTTCCTTTTTCCAAAACTAGCAGTGGTACGTGGTGAAGAACCCTTACTGATTCCACCACAGAGTTTATAGAGTCATGGCATGACAAAGGTGTGGTTCAGGTTATACCCTCTCTAGCAGTCCTGAGTATGAACACTGGTGTTGCCACTGGAGCAGCAGGACTACTTCCCCAGCTATTTACCCTTGGCTTTCCTCTCAGTAAATCCAGATCTCCAATGGGTGGCTCAGACCATCTTTACTCTACAGGGCCAAACGGACTCACTGGCTATTGTAGTCCTACAGAATTAGATTTACTAACAGCAGAGAGATGTGGTCTTTGTCTCTTTCTCAGAGGAATGTTGCTTCTATGTCAACCAGTCAGGTAGAGTAAAAGACAAGATCTGACAACTCCAGATAGATCTACAAAAACGTAAGAAACAGCTGGATGCCTCTGATCAGGGGCTCATTGACAGTCCAATATGGAACTGGATACCAATATGGAATTGGATACTCCTCTTCTTAACCCCCTTTCTCCTGTTTCTCTTAATCTTACTATGTGGTGGTATTGTGTTCCCCAAAATATTGTGCATCCTAATAAACTTATCTGGGTTCAGAGAACAGAAGAGCCACTAGATATAGAGGCCAGAAAATGGTGGCACACACGCCTTTAATCCTAGCATTCCAGAGGCAGAGATCTGCCTGGATCTCTGTGAGTTCAAGGCCACACTGGAAACAGCTAGGCATGGTGACTCATGCCTTTAATCCCAGGAACTGATGGCAGAAAGCAGAAAGGTATGTAAGGCGTAAGGATGAGGAACTAGAGGCAGGTTAAGCTTTTAGGCTTTTGAGCAACAGTTTAGCTGAGATCCATTCGGATGAGGACACAGAGGCTTCCAGTCTGAGGAAACGAGATCAGCTGAGGAACTGGCAAGGTGAGGAAGCTGTGGCTTGTTCTGCTTCTCTGATCATTCAGCATTCACCCTAATACCTGGCTCCAGGTTTGTTTTTATTAATAAGACCATTTAAGACTCGTGCTACATTGCTAGTCTAAGTTTATGAGCAGCCCTATTTTGTAAACTTGTCCTGATTTCTTCAACAACAGATTCAAAAGATCTCTCACCAGTCTTTTCATCAGTTGCTATTACAGGATTGCCGCCCCCAGCTAGAGCCAGGGGCCAGCGACTCCTGATTACATCCTGACAGTGAAGAGCAAGTCTGCCCAAAGGACTTCCATGCCCCAATTCAACAGGAAGTAGCCTAATAATAACAACACCCCCTTACCTGTAACCTGATTGTTTATCAATAAACAAAAAGGGGGAAACATAAGCCCCTTGAGCCACACAAGTGGCCAGGCCCCTCCCCCGAGGACCTCCAACTGCCAGGTTCTGCCTACAGAACACTAACTGCCCTAACGGCTGGACCTTTTCCTATGGTGATATTTTCTTTTGTACCAAAATGTTAATTGTATGTTAATAAATAAAGTTGCCTGGGGGTCAGAGCTATTAGCAAGCCATAGGAAAGCAGGGCAGTGGTGGTGTACGCTTGTGATCACAGCACTTGGTAGACAGAGCTAGGTAAGTCTCTATGTGTTCAGGGATACAGCCAGCATTGGATACACATGCCTTTAATCTCAATACCAACCATGGAACACCTGGAGGTCTATACAGACAGGCCGTGATGAGGCAGTCCTGTGGTTGGGTTTACAACCAATGAGAAGGCAGAACAGAGACTATATAAAGACTTTAACACAGGAAGTAGCGGCTCCTTCGGAGAGGTAGGACCACTGCAGGAGGAAGGGTAAGGTTTTAGCTCTTAGCTCTGACCTCTTGGCTTTCTTCTTTGCATTGGTTCTGTGTTTCTTATTTATAAAACGGTTGGTTACATCTACATTTTCCCCTGCCCTAAAGAGTAAAAAGCTTGCTCTGGACTTGAAATCTCACAAATCCCCACCCTGGAAAACTTCACCCTGAAAAGTACCCCCCACCCCACAAGATACTCTATATAAACCCTGCCTTTTGTTTAGCAACTTGCCCAAGCAGAGGCAGCCACCTTCCCGGCTTTTCTCTCCCAATAAATCTCCTGTGATGTTTGTTGTGCGGTGTGACTTTGTGGTACTTCTTGGCTCCCGACTGCCAGGATACCTTTCCATTTGAGCTGTACCACTTACACTGACACCAACTGTATTTTACATGAACTCAAGAGGCAGTTCAAGTATTACGGATTATGTTTAGTCACTTTCCTAATCCTGTCTCTCTTGCTTCTTAGCTTTGTTCAAACTACTCACTACCACTAAGCTATACTATTAGTAGGCAATTTCCTCAAGTTTTTGGCCTTTTCTAGAATGTTCTTAGTCATCTTTTAAGACTTTAACAACTTTTAACAGTTTTCTTGGACCCTCAAAGGTAGTAAGGGTTATCTCTCTGCAATTTGTTCAAGGGTTCCCATAGCAGAGGGTAAGTAAACATCAGATTTCTCTCACCCATTCTGTGCCTCCCATTTTGGCTCCTCCAATTGAGTAGATTGACTAGCTATTACTTGAGAAGCTTGTGAAACACAAATAAAACGAGCTCCCAATGATTACTACAAGTATTCTAAAATATGTTATCTAAACTTTTATGTAAACCTTTGCATGCCCAATGCACTCAGCATGCTAGAGGCACATTGAAAAGATAAACTCGCCGGGCGGTGGTGGCGCACGCCTTTAATCCCAGCACTCGGGAGGCAGAGCCAGGCGGATCTCTGAGTTCGAGGCCAGCCTGGACTACCAGGAAAGGCCAAAGCTACACAGAGAAACCCTGTCTCGAAAAACCAAAAAAAAAAAAAAGATAAA
>CABHPR010142965.1:0-49387 GCA_902168415.1 Peromyscus melanophrys
TGAGTATTCAGCGTTCTCTCACCCTCTGCACTTTGTCCAGCTTTGGGTCTCTGTATTTGTTCCCATCCCTTACAGAAGGAAGCTTCTCTGATGATGGCTGAATTCACTGATCTAGGAGCATCACAGAATGCCATGAATAAATGTTATTTTATTAATAACTTACGTTAGCAGAACAGTAAGTAGCATTTGGTCCTAGGTCTGTGACTTATCTAGTCTCAGGTTCTCAACTACCAAGCAGTGTTGGGTATGGGTTCCATCTCACTGGAGTGGGCCTTAAGTCCACTCAGATATTGCTGGGTTACTCCCACAAACTATGCACCATTATTGCGCTAGCACATCTTGCAGGCAGGTCACTACTGTAGATTGAAAGTTTTTGTAGCTGCTAACCCTTGTTTCAAAGCTATTTTTTTCCCTTACTGACAGTCTTCCAGGTTTGTACTATAACCTTTGATTCCTTTTTTCACTTGTTTCTAGACAATTCACACTGTCAAGACTCATAACACCCTCCCCAATGCAGGAAACTTCATCAATCTCTTACGTTTGACCTTCTCAGATTCTTAGTTTTTAAATAATAGCTTTGGTCACAAACTCTGCCCATTGTTCTTTCATGTCCCAGGTGGAGGTTCCATCTCCTGGATCATGATTTATCCCTGATGGGGCCAAACGTCATGGATCCTTTGACAAATATTTGAGTATATCACCACTTTGCTCTGTCTTGCCACATCTGTTTATTATGTGCTTCTCCTTTGTGAAGGAGGATTGTATTAACAAGCATCCTATGGCCAGGTATCAGGACTTCTGTGCTGAGGTACACAGTTTAAGGTTTATATCATGCGTTCAAATGTATCTAAGTGTTACTAGAAGAGAGACCAATGGATTATCACTCACCATGTTTTTCAGGTATCTGACTTAAGTAGCTGACCTACATTCTTGCCCCTGTCCCTTACAAGTACTTTTTGTTTCTCCATTAGATATACACTTCTTTTTATGCCTTGATCATCTGTAAAAATGCAGGATCTCCACAAGAAGGAACATTTATTACTTTCACACTCCAGAAAGGAGTGAGACTGTAAGAAAATGCTAGGTAGGAGAGAAAAGAGCTGTGAGAAATGGAAAACATTGAGGAAATATGGGGTGAAGATACCTAAAAATACATTTGGCCATTTCTCCAAATTTCTTGCTGCAGAGCCCTCTCCTGCATCTAGAAAGTATTCATATCTCTGCTTTGCCTTTCATCCCCCTGAGCCAGGGCTGCAGGAATAAACCCGGTGACAGTAAATCAACAGAGCTGAGAGATCAGTCAGTCAGTCAATCTTAAGAGCATTCTTGGATTTGTGGATGCCTTGAGAAGGATGCTTAGAGAATCTGAGGATAGGGTAG
This sequence comes from Peromyscus melanophrys, assembly GCA_902168415.1. NCBI lineage: Eukaryota > Metazoa > Chordata > Mammalia > Rodentia > Cricetidae > Peromyscus > Peromyscus melanophrys. The sequence continues at coordinate 1,381 of CABHPR010142965.1, forward strand.
TTATTAAAAGAGATTAAAGGGTATTAGCTAGTGCCTCAGCAAGTTATAATTAAAAAAGGAGCAGAAAGGAAGCAGGAGACTAATTTTTCCAGTCACTGAAATTTCAAGGAGGAATGAGCTGGCCTGTGAACCATTACTAGTTTATATTAATTCTTCTGTATGGTTAAGTCTAACCCAAATACATGTCTTTTTCAGTTTGAAATGCCCTCGTCAATTTCACTGTATAATACAAAGAGGAGGTAGCCGAAGAGACCGGGGAACCATGCTCACTTCTGATGGCATTATTCTCCCAAGTATTCTAAATCCTACTTTGAAAATAAACGCCTGATTTCTAGGACACACCTGTGACAGGGAGAAGGGAATTATCCCGGTGTCCATTTGGGGAATTTGAATCTGTGAGAAGTGGAAGAGTAGATCCCTCTAGAATACTTGCCAACAAAGTGTATTACTAAGCAGCTTCTCTGAAGCATGCTTCACAATGTTGTGGTCTTGTGAGGAAGCCAGAGGACACACACCTGATGACTTCAACAGAATCCCTGTCCTCATCAGAAACCTCTTGTCCTTCCGTTAAAGGTCTACAGTTTCTGGACGTGATTTGACTGGCAAACAACCAGTTTAGGCAGCGCCCTGTTTAATAGTGCCTTTCCTTTTCTTGCAATAAGGCCCAGGGCTCTGAAAACAGTCTGTGGAGAAAGAAGCCCAGGTCACCAGACAGCGATGCACAAATGAGATGCTACAACTTGGCCACTCTCGAATTTGAGCAGGAGTTTAAACTTGGATTGTGATCATGTACAGTTTTACGTCTTTAAATAACTGGGAAACACTTTGTATAAAGCTCTTTGTGTCTCCCAGAAGGAAAGAAAAGAATTAATTGCTTCATTAGGTGTTGTGTATGTGTGTGCTGGTGTGTGTGCGGGTTCACATGCGTGTCTGTGAATACACATGTATGCGTGTGCCCCTGGAGGCTGAAGGTCACCCTCAGCTATTGTTTCCTCAGAGGCTATTCATCTTGTTTACTGAGACAGGATCTCTCCTTGCTCTGGAGCTGCCAAGTAGGAGAACTGGCTGGCCAAGGAGCTCCACAGATTTGCTTTCTCTGCTCCCTTAACTTTGGATTTCTCATAAGTTCTCAGGTTCTGTCTTAGGTTCTCATGATTCCAAGACAGGCCCTTTACTGACAGAACTCTGAAAACAATATTTTAAGTACACAATAAAAAATTTACATATTGCAAACAGGGTTGTGTTCAAATGTTTTCACATTAAATTCATCCATTTAGGGACTCTGTGATTATGGTGCATTTTCCCAGTAGCCGCCTAGTCTGACGGCAGCACAGGCAGACATGGCAATGTCAGAAAGTGGCAACTTGAAAGACTGGCATGGATTAAAAAATGGGAAAAATTACAAAAACAAGTCAAAAGATTTTTGAAGGGTGCAGCTATCAGATCCAGTAGACCAGAACTGAGTGGTGCTTCCAGAGTGAAGACTTCCTCAGATATCAGTAGCATGCTATTGAAACACCACTTTTTCATTAGGCACCACAATACATGAGGATACATTTCCATCAGATTGTTCTCCTTGCTTGAGCTGAGAATGAGTGTAAAGAAGGAGAATTCAATCCATCTGGGCTCTAGGCTGAGGTGGGTGATTTATGCATAGTGTTTCTTTAACTCCTCAACATTTCTAAGCAATAGGTGTTAGTATCCTTATTTTGGAAAAGAAGAGACCAAAAGCTACACAGTGAATGACCCGGTCCACTGCTTTCCTCTCCCATGCAACCACAGTGGGTTGCTATGGCTACATCGTCCTTGTGTCCCCTTCACCATGATCACTTCTTCTTGCTACTATTTTGGCTCATTTACTTCACTAGCTCAAAGTCTCCCTTGTTTTGCCTGTATTGCCAGCCCCCTTCTCTGGGGCAAGGTAGGTCTAACTCAAGCTCCATCTTGTCACAAGGCCATTCTCACCACATCCTCTGGCTTTGCTATTCATCATATTTCCATAACACTTGAAGTATCTGCAAATTTTTAATGGTCATTTCCTACATATTCTTGTTATTCATCATGCTTTATTCTGCATACTATTATGTTTGCATTGCTGTCTCAATTAAAACTTGGACCTCAAATTTTGATTTCCTTCTCTTTGTTTCATTTCTTCATTCCATATGATACCCATATTGACTTCTAGTACATCCTTAACTGTTCAGAATGTCCAAAACATTTTTTTTTGGTACTCACATCATTGTGACCAATAGAGTCCTCCCTTGTGAAGCAGAAGGTTTTGAAAACCTGATTCAGGTTATGTCTGATAACCCTCCTAACCTCTACCTAGGTAGAAGAGCCTTCTATTTTCATCTTTAAGTCCCTAATGTTAGTTAATATGTTGAAGAGACTTATTATTGTGGTTCCTGATCTCCGGCAGTACTAATTCAAAGAATTTCACCCACGTTGTGTCCACACTGCATTTTATCTGTCCCGCCATATCCTCTGTAAGGGTAGTTCACCAGCTTAATGTTTGCCTGTGTTCCACAGTCTCTGCCCTAGTCCAGAGTGTGTGCTCTCACCTGAATCCCCTGCTATTCCCAAGAGCCACTGTCCTTTGCTATCACTGACCCTTTACTTCCTTCCATTCTCTGCTGGTAAGGTCACTTCATCAAACTAAAGCTCATTAAAGGAAAAGGCAGAGAGGTGATTCAACACCCTGACCCCAGATATTGTATCTGCAAAAGCCCTTTGCCGTTTATATTTCAACCTGAATAGGTGTGTGACTCAGTAGTGGAAGGATTTGTAGCTGACACTCAATAGAAGCTGCTTTCAAATTTTGACAAATCCCATCTTGAGCCAAGAAGAGAAACAGATATTGATCCTAAGTGTACCTAATTCATCTCTGCACTTGTAATCCCAAAAGAAAATGCTGCTATGACCAGAGGGCAGTCAATATTTTTTCCATCTTGTAAAATAAATAGCAGTTATTTTGGTGTGTCTTCATGCATCCAAGGCACCAGAAGTAAACAAAGAGTTGATTCTTCCTCTTTCTACAGTGGAGTTATAATAACTACAGGGTCCCTTGTTTGGGCTAATTAAAACCACATCAAATAATCACGATTGATGAGTAACTAGGGGCAATTGTATCATACTTTGGCTACAATAACAGAGAAGCCTCAATCCCCAGGCTAGGAGTGGTGTATCTGCAGAGACTCAGCCAGAGACATACAATAAATTGCAAGAGAACACATTTCTGGGACTCTCACTTTGGCAGTATTACAGTTTTAGCCACACCAGGGAGGTGTTCTGACCAGCCAGGGGTCTACTTACAAACATGGTTTATTTATTGTCCTTCTTCTCCTTTACCTGTGAGACTGGAGTTAGAGATGGGAGAACCTCCAGGAGGCCAACAGGTCAGGCCAGATAGAGAACTGCTCTGTTTCCACAATCATTCTGTCTATTCTCAACCTAGATAGAAGGTCACAAGTTGTTGGAAATACTGAGAAACTGATTTGTGTCTATATTGATCCAAGCCTCACATCATTTCCCAAGCACCCCAGGTCACTTCCAACCAACGAGCACAAAATCTCTTTGAAATGAGGCACGTCAAATGCTGAACCTACATGTGGCCATGCCATCTGCTCAATTCCAAGTTTTTCTATCTGTTAATAATTGTTTTGGTTATTATATCTGACTGGTTCACTCAGACAAATCAGTCTCTTTGAAGATTAAGATAGTATTAGAGACAAATTTTGGATCAGTCAAGATTTTGATCAGAAATTTGTTTCAAGTTACAAGTCATTTTGCTTTGAACTCGATTTCCATACATTTTCTCTCAGTGCTCCATCAAAATTCCACCTGAATGGCATATGAGTTATATGTAGATAAGCAATTTTGATTTTATCTCCATGTGCCAAGTCTCTTGTGTGTCTAGCAAACGGGTTCCCATGACATGATGCTGAGTTGTATTAGAGATGTGCACATTTCCCACTCTCAAGCTAGGATGTCTGTGGGAGGCCAGCTCCCAACTTTTTCAGGGTTCCTATGAGGAGGAGAGAGGGATAAGAAAATAATAGATAGAAAGATAGTGAAGAGGAGAAAGACAGAAACACAGGATAGCTTCGGAAGGACCTGGATCAAACCCCAATAGCCTTTTCCATTTATGCAAAAGGGCTTTTTATAACAATGCCAAGGGTCAGGGCAAAAGACTTCCCCCTTGCTAGATCAAAGCACACTATAGAGCAAAGTGTAGACCCTTGCAAACACCTGGTAACCATGCCCGTGGTCAAATTATTCCTTTATGCATCCCTGCTGGGTAAAGCAAGCTCAGATTCTCTGACCCTGAGAAATTTGGGCCTCCACAGATGTCCCTCTCCTTTATCCCTCTGAGGAAACCAGATAATCTACTTGCTATTAGTTGTGTCACAAGTGGTTTTCACAAACTTGCTTTGTGTAGACCTGCAGATTCTTTACACAGCTATGATGAGGGGTTAGAAGCCCTTATAATTGTCCATAGCCTTGGCCTAACGTAACTCTGTGTCCTTAGCTAAGTCATTTAGGATTTTAAGAGTTTTAGAGACTTCATTGTTAAACAGAAGGGGGTGGGATTAGATGGCCTCCAGACCCCATTGTAACTGTAATATTCTCTGAGTCTATATCTCAAAGGAATGTAAATAAGTCATTTGGGGGATTTATATTGTTTTCTTTATAACTATAATGCAGAAATTGAGATATTGGGTTTATCTCAGCATGGTTAAAACTTGAGAAATATCAAGCTTATGTTGAGAATCTCCTTAGGGAATCAAAGCTTTTACCAAGGCTCTTCTTCAAGACTTTTCATCTTCTAGGGTCTCAGGGATAAAAATTCAGTGCATATTAGCAAAGTTTCTGCTCTTACAATGTCATTGTCTGTGGCATTCCATCTCATATCACAGGTAACATGCTGATATGTGTGTGCTTTATGCATGTATATTGATGATCTTGGCTTCTCCCATATATTAAAAAGTACCAACAATAAAAGTAAGAGGAAACAACGCAGTGACAGTATCCTCTGGTCTCTTTGAAAACAGATGAGATTACAAAGCTCCGGTAAAGAAAAGTTGCCTAAAGCCACCTAAGTAATTAAAATAAACAAAACCTTGAGAATGGGATAGTACAGCAGCTATTATTTAGATCTTTGTTTTGCTTGTTTCCTCTGACAGTTCCATAGGATGTAGACATTGTAGGCATGAACACACTGATATTGAGGTAATGTATGAACATGTCTTTATTACTTTGGTTTGCATGCCTATAATGTATACCAACTAGTAAAAATGCATTCTGGAGACCCATAAAGAATTAAATGCCATCCAGATCTCCTTCTCAATTTGTAAAGGAACTGACACAGCTATTTTCTTGGGTTTTATACCATCCAAAGGCAAAGAGTGAAGCCAGGCCATGCCTTGGTTTGTCACTGAACTGAGATTTTCGGAATTTATAGTGCTCAGTCTGCTTTGTCTCTCAAGCCAAGGTGGTTTTTTCCCCCAACTTTTGTTCATTCCCAACATCTCCTCGGTCCCTCCTTGAATACCTCTCACAGATGAGGTTTCCAAGTTACCTGGAATAGTTGGTTCTGCTTTAAGAATCTTGTTCTTGATATCTTATAATTCTCCATCTTCTGTCCTGGTCTGTCCTCTGATGTTTTGTGGTGTGCTACCTATACCATGACACCCATTACATAGTCAAAGACAATCCTGATGTATTCTGTGCCCATCTTCCATCACCAGACCTTAGCTTTCCAATTCTGTTCTCCCTTTCATCCATCACAGCGTGTCCCCTCCTCTGTGTACTTCTCACTGTCCTTGGGAAACATTGTACCCCAAATAGAACACGATTCCCCAGATGTTCTCTGATTAGCGTACCAATGGCAGAAGGGAGATTCTGTCTACCAAGAGCAGAGTACCACCTTTCCATCAGGCAAGGAAACTCATCAGCTTCTGCTTATTGCTCTGTTAAGGGGTGATGGATTTGTTCAGTCCTCCCCTTAGTTTCTCAGCAGAAGGCAGGCAGAGGAGCAGTAGGCTTGATTTCACGAATCTCTTTCCTGCTAGAACACTGAAGAGCCTGTCAATATCTTTTCTAGGTGCATTTTGTCAAACCAATATTCCAATAGACAGCCATTAGCACCTCACCCTGTGCTTCAGTGTCACATCTGGGGGAATTTACTTTGACTGATCACAGCTTGCAGGGATCATTTGGTTCTATGGATCCAATCTTATGTTTCAAAACCATTTCCTATCAGTGATGTGTGTACCCCTTGCTCACACTAATTTGCAAAGAGCTGAATAGAAAGGAGTCCTTTGATTTTCTTTGAGTCTTATCTACAAGAAAGAACAATCTCTCACTCCAATCCTTTCCCCACATCCCAATAAGAGCCAGCCACTGAAGATAAATGATATCATACCTCCCAAGGAATCTGATGAAAGAAAATTGTCACCCCATTGACATACCGAGATGGCAAATTGCACAGTGCACTTTTCTGGACCCAATGTTATGGATGATTTTCCTTCTAGGAAGGTATCTGATTTGGGCACTATATTGTTCTATAGATTTAAATGGAGTGATCAGTCAGATAAAACCATCAAAGGCAGAGTAACTCTGGTGTGGATAATAAGCTGAGGATGTAGTTTTATCAGGGCCCTGAAGAAATAAAATTTCTAAGCAGGGGAGATTCAAAGACATAATTCTAGTCCAGTAGAATAACAGTGGTAACATATGGGAAAACATAGCTTAATAGGCCAAAGGAAACAAAATCCAATTGGTGACAATAACAATAGATTTTACAGGAAAATATGTGATAAAAAAGAAGCCTTCATTGTTTAGGACACCTGTAGTTAATTATTGCAGCTAAAGACATTAAAATCAGTTTCTTGGCTCATATATCTTCATAGACTGTTTGGCAATATTAAATGACAAAGGCTTAATAATCAAAAGTACTGAGTTAGCAAATGTTTTCTAATTTTAATAACTTCTTGTTGTAATTACCAAGTCTTAGAGTGAAATGATTTAATTAGAAAGTAATCAAGAAGTGTCTACTGTTAATTGAAGGAATTATAAAAGATCTACATTTTTAATATATTTCTGGGGTAATAAAATTAGAGTTTACCATAATTATTTTTAAACCTACCTGATGAGGAATGTTTGATGTGAGAGCAAAGAAGTTAATATTTCCAACAGTGACATCACCCATCACTGACAGGATGGGATCATGAGAGCACCTCCTTCTCATCTGGGAAATAATGATGATGATGATAACAGTACTACAAATAATGATGACAAAGATGCTGATCATGGCTAATGCTGACAGGGAATTCACTATCTGTCAGAAATAAGTGATTAAAAGCAGAATTTGTATTTTTTTGACAATAGCTTTTTTGTGAACATCATGGCATCCAATCTCAATAAATAGTTTGAAATCATATTGAATGAAATCCACAGAATCAGAGAGAAGAGCATGCACCTTGGTCTCCTGTCAAACACATGAAAATGTTCTCTGTTCACTGGCCTGGGTCTCCTTACACTTGTCCTCAGAATTCTCCAATTGAAATATAGCCTTTTGAAGAGAGTAGATTTGTTAGCCCTCACCGTGAATGCCAGAGTATGATTCACATTTTTTTCACATCTTTAGTTCAATGTTAAAGATTTTTCCACAGACCTTAGAGCACATGCTCTCATTGTTTCTTGTTTATTAGCAGGGGGCTCAAGTGTTCAAGTACCTGGGATTAGGAGGACATTACAAGATGGAAGCCAAGGGAAAGAAATCTAAAGACGAAGGAGAGCATGGAGAGACACACAGAGAAGATGGCGGATTCTGTTCCTCTGAACACTGCAAGGCTAAATATTCTGTTGCTACTGCTCTTGTGGAGTTGAGGTGGTAAGAATTTCTTTTAAGTATTTAACAATAGAAAGCAGTCATTATTGCGGACACTGGAAAACCCACCTCTTAACTAAACCATCCATCTCTTGATGTCCCTTCCAGGCCCATATCTGTGATATTCTTACATCACCATCCACAGTCTTTAGCCACTGAGAATTATCAGGACTTAATAGTCATCTGGGCTTTAATGACTCTGCTGTGTGTCTTGGACCATCAGCTCCTCCCGGACTCTCATTAATCCCAGGGGCAATGGCTTCGACTGTGATCATTATTGCTTTAACAAACACTTCTAGTAGATGAGAGTAACTCTTCATTTATCTTCCATGGAAATTCATTCTGCTGGACTGACACTGTCAGCTTGAGACACAAGCTTTTGTCTTGAAGTTAAAAGGAATGGTATTATTGCTCTCTGCATTTATTATATTGAAAGCCAAAGCTAATTAAATGTTAAAGTTCCTGGCTGCCTAGTGACAAGGAAAGGCTGGTCAACTTTCTTTTGAAAAGTTTTGTTAATATTGTGTGGAGGCCTTTTCTGTGGCAATATTAGAGGTATGTCATGGGCAGGCAGTGAGGGACTGACACCCTTAGAATGGTAGTATTTCAAAGAATGCATTTTTTTTTTTTGGTTTTTCTAGACAGGGTTTCTCTGTGTAGCTTTGCGCCTTTCCTGGAGCTCACTTGGTAGCCCAGGCTGGCCTCGAACTCACAGAGATCCGCCTGGCTCTGCCTCCCGAGTGTTGGGATTAAAGGCGTGCACCACCAACGCCCGGCCAAGAATGCATTTTTAATAGGCTAAACAAATGAAAAAATGATTGAGTAACCTACATATATTCTATTAAAAATTCCTATATTTGTCTTGATTTTTAACATGAGGCTTATAGACTTAACCTTAAAAAAAGTTGATTATTATAAAAACAACAAAAAAAGTATAGCTAAGTTCATGGTTGACACACAATGGAGCAAAAACTGCCTGTACATTTCAGGGAATTCATCAAAGATCCAAATTAAAATGAGGAAATTCATAGTATTTATTATACAAGAACATACTAAATAAAATTATGTACATGACAAAAATAAAGAATATATTCAAGCATAGGTTCTGAGAGTAACATTTGAACAAGGAGGCTCCAATATACAACCACATATGTTAATATCAGTTTCCAGTGTTTACTCTTAGAAAATTTCAACTCCCTCATTTAATTCAGAATTTGAGCATCTAGCTTTAGGCTGTTGTTGCTTTACTGGGTACAAGAATCTTTGTATCCTGAGTTAGAGTTGTTTATTGTGAGATTTTCCTCCAGTGATGTTTGGTTTTCTCATCTAATAGTGGCCCAGTCACGGGTCCAAGGAGAAAGTTTTGTTTGTCTGTGTTCCCTAAAAAAGATGCACTTTTTTCGTTATAGTGAAGAAGCAGGGGAAATGCAAAGCACTTCTGGATCTAGACTCTTATTGCCACTACCCTCACATATTCTGATGTGTAATCTATAGGACAGTATAACCTCTGTGTCTGTCCCTGACTTGAAGGAATCTTGAAGAATATACAAAAGGGTGTTTAAGATGAGCATTGAAATGGAAGAGTTTTTCAAGAGGAGGAAGTAACTTTCCATTAGGCCAATAAACTACATTTATTTATTTGGAAGAAGGACACATACAACACAGCATGTGGTCAGAGCATCAGAGGGAACTTGCAGGATGTGGTTCTTTCCTTCTACCATGTAGGTCCTGGGAATTGAACTCAGGTCCTCAGGCTTGACAGCATGTCTCTTTACCTGTCAGTTGTCTCATTGGCTCTACTTGGCCATTTTTGAAGAGAATCAGTCTCTTTTTCATTTACTAAGATGTCAAGGACACTTTCATGTTTTTTCCTTTACATAGCATCATGTCCTGGAGACAATTATTGGTATTGAATTTTAGAATTTTTCAAAGCTTTTCCATAAACTGAGAGAGCTATATTCAATATTTTGAGGAGAATAGCACATTATTTGTTCAAGCTTGTAGAACTTGGATTGTTTTTGTCAGTTTGGTTAAGTCACTAATCTTGTCTGGTAAATGGCATTGCCAAAGTTATAACAATTTTCTTTTTGCAGTTCTCCCCATCACCTCCATGTTTAGAGGGTTTTAATTAGCAGGAGATTTGTACTACACAGTAGTTGTTTGTTTTTCCATGCTATTTCATCAGAGACCTACCTGACTGCCACGAGATTATTGACTAAGAATGAAATGATTACATTTATTACCTACTTGATGTTCCTATAATTCCAATGCAAAGAAAAAAAAATACTCGTCCAAATAGTTCCATGACTGAGAATGTATTTGTCTCTCATCTAGTGTTTTGAGATACTGAAAATAGACTCTCAACCTCATTTCTATGTAAAATGCCTGAGGGTCTAAGTACCCAAGGGAAGAGCCTGCCATTTGTCAGATCAGATTGGTGATCTGCCCAAGGTGACGAAAGTCATCATGGTAGAGGCCCATGTTTTCCGTTACATTCCTTGACGTTGTTTCTAAAACCAAACATTGGGCAAGGCACTGCATTATTCACTCTTTTCATACCAACTACTTCCAACACTCAATAGGTTTCTCTCACATATGCCGTTTTCTTCCACAGAGGTGGCTTCTGAGGTAGTACCTTCTCCATTCAGTTTTTGCCTGAGATACTGTATTTTCATTATTCTTTTTAAAAACTGATCTTTAATGAACTTCTCTAACCTCCTCTATACTGACCTTCTTTTAAAAGTAAGCAACACAGTACCATGCACCAGGGGCATATTTGGCCATAATGTTGTTTATTCCTCAGTAGTATCAGTCTACCTATGGGTCTACCTACCTACCTTTAGGATCCCTAAATCACAGATGAGAGCCACAGTGTCTTGGATTTTGATTCTATTTTAGTGCTTGTGATCAGTAGTGAATATATGTGGAGGGGTATGTCAGTTATTTTTACAGTGCTGTGACAAAGTTTCTGTGAAAATAACTTATGTGAAGATGATTAATGTTGGCTCATAGCTTCATAGGTTTGGACCATGATCACTGATTTCTTACTGAGTCTGTGTGTGGTGAGGCAGAACATCATATCTGGGGAGAACGAGTGAAGTTGCTCAATTGAGGAAGCAGAGTCAACAGACAAAGGAGTTAGGGATTTTTAGGCCACACTTTCAGTATAACCTGTTTCCTTCAACTGGGTCCCACAACTGAAGACTTTCAGCACCTTCCACTCTCATGATGCTATTAGATCATGAATCCATCTAGTTTATGGGTAAAAATAGAGCCCTGTGATGATTGGTTCTACCACTCAGGAATCAAGGATTCAGCAAACAAAACTTTGGGGATACTTCATATCCAAACTACAGAAAGGTATGTTTGTAAAAAACTAAAATGAGGGCTGGGAAAGATGCTCAGCATGTTAAGGTACTTACTGTCAAGCCTGAAGACCTGAGTTTAATCTCCTAAACCCATGTAGTGCAAGGAGAAAAGTGGCCCTGCAAGGTGTCCCTTGACTTCCACATGTGAATTGTGGTGCTCCCTGCTCTCCACCTCAATAAATACATCCAAAATCCATGAGGATAAATAATATTGATAATCGATTTAGAACTTCCTATCAACCTTTCCAAATATAATAACAAAGAAATTTTCCTTGCATCTTGACAGAGGTAAGATGAACAACAGCTTTTTGTTATGTTTCAGTATTTAGATACAAATTCATGCAAGCCCTTTCTCAACAAGGAAACATCTCCAAAATGATACAGACATATTAAATTTTTGAAGGAACATTAGGAACTGGGGAGGAGCCAATCCTCAAAGAGATAATTCCAGTACTTGTCACTTTCACACACATCTTAAGAGACCACACTTGAAGGGCCCAACTGATGCTGGGATTCAGGAACTAAAGGTCTTCTGGAGAACCCAATAGCATCAGAGCTTTCCTCCCAGGGTGTATTTTAGCATAACAGAGGTGAGAAAAGCCAGAGTATCTCTGTTAGTGTCTCTAGTTGTACCTTTTGTTGGTTAACATCCCTTTTCATTTCTTCTACATCAAATGTGTTTTTTTGTCTTTTGTGTCTCAAATATAAGAACACATGGTTGCTTTTCTCTGAGAGATTTTTCTGTAGCCAGGCCACCTTGTAGGATTAGGTAAACTCTTTGTCAAACATCTTCAAGTTTATCAAGGAAAGCTGTTGTGCAAAACACAACATAATTTTAAAACTTTTTGCAAAGAAATTGCTGAAATTATCTCCCTCTTGTCTAAGTCCAAAGTGGGATGATTGGTGTTTCAAAAGCAAAGCATACTCAGCTGTCACCAAAATGTGGCAGTGTAATTGTCCTCATTCAGAGACATGCACAATATATGGTTCTTCTGAAACATACTGTGGCCATAATGGAAAACACTTCCTTATATCTTAATTTTCCAAGGAATAAACACTTCCAAAACATTTGGAATAATCCAACAGCTATTTGTAAAGCCAGTATGTTTAAGCAGCTATATTCCTATAATATGTGTGTGAATTAAAAAATGATCATACACGGATATATGAATCTGTACAGTTTAGCTTAAACATTTATCAAGACTCAGAAAGCAAACCAAGGGCCTCTAATTTTGAAAACAAAAATAGACTGTACTAAGTCCTTTGTTAAGTTTCTAATCTTCTTGTTCCAGGTCAATATTTGTATTGAGTCACTCAGAGGTTTGATGGCCTCTTTATTGCCTGTTGCTGACATTGAAGCAGCTAATCCAAGGACGTCATTTACTAGTTGAGCATGGTGGCTGGTGTGAACACCAGACTGCCTGGATTCACCATGGCATGAGCTAACTTATTCAATATGGGTAGCCCTCTAGACTTGACTTCTGCTCTGGTTTTGCCAGAGAACAGACACACAGCTGCAAGGATACTATCAGAAATGAAAGGTTAGTGTGACACTTTTGTTGCTCCAAACGGTTTATTTTTCCCCATCTGTACTAGTCATTCAACCTGATTCAATGTGTGTAATGGCCATTTTCTGTAGAAAAATTCACATGTCCTGAGAAGCCAAACTGCCTTTTGTCCTCTACTGAACACAACTCACTTTCTCCAACAAAATAAGGCATAATTCTGTTTTCCTTCAGAGTGCTTCTTGAAGCTTAATCAAGCCAATGATCTTAAAATAGTCTCCAAGTGACCTAGGCCTAAAATAGATAGAGACAAACTGCTCATTTAACAATCCAAGAGTCAGTAGACCCCTCGAGAGAGTGAACTGTCTGAAGAGAGCTGTAGGCTTACATCTGCAAGCTGCAGTTGGGATGCCATTGGCTTGATGAAAGCTTCGAGAAACCTATCTGAAGGAAAATAGAAATACGCTTTATTTTGTTGGAGGAAGTGAGTTGTGTTCACTAGAATATGCAAGATGACAAGTCTGGTGAGTTTTCTTCACCAGGGAACTGGCCTTGTTATCAGAGAAAGAGCAACCCCCCCCCCCCCTTTGGTGAATGGTCTAGTTTGAAGTGAAATGTTCCACATGGCTTGTATGCTGGCACATGAAGTCCTCAGTTGGTGATACTCTTTCAAGATGCTGTGGAGGAACTTGAGAGGTTGCACAGTAGTTAAGAGCACATGTTGCTCCCTCTTTCAGAGTCTGTGGGTTCAATATCCAGCAGAGGCTCATAACTGTCCTTAACTACAGTTTCAGGGAATCCAAGGACCTTGTCTGACCTCTGTGGGCACTCAGCATGCATGCAGTTCATGTACATACATGCAGGTAGAACACTCACACACATAAAACAAAAGTTAGAACTTTAAAAAAGACATTGTGGAACCTGTAGAAATGGAGGGTAGTTGGAAGAAGTGTATTTCTGGGAAAGAAGGTCTAAAGGCATTACACTTTAGGCCAGCTTACAGCCTCACCTCTCGCTCTCTCTGTTTCTTGGTCCCCTGAGATGTAAGCCAGCTGTCATGGAGCTACCTGCTGCCATGACTTCCCTGCCATGATGAATTGTATCTCCTCAAACTAGAAAAGTCCATCTTCCCTTAAGTTCATTCTTATCAGGTATTAGGTTACAGTGATAGGAGAAATCTGTAATCCAATGTGGGTATCCTGGGAATCAGTATTTCCCTCAATTCTTTGATTGTTTCTAATTATATATTTTGCCAAAGATGAATAGCCTGAGTTTTATTCAAGGACATTCTGTCTAATTATGTAATAATAATGTCCTGTATTTGCCTAAGAAGACTTCCTAACCTCAACACTACTGTCATTATGACCCCAGACTGCTCGGTACAAGGCTGTCCTCAGCATCACAGATGTTTCACAGCAGACATGGCATTTACTCAGTGGACACTAGTGATGCTGTCCCACAGTTTGACAGCAGGAAAGCATCTCTACGTCTCCAGACCTTACGAAATGTTTCTGGCGTGTGGGGAGATAGAAAGAAGGAGCAAATTGATTGCTTTTGAGAATCACTGATGCAGATCTTTTGTTTGTCCAAACATTTCTTTGTCACATTGGATTCTCACAACAAAGCTATCAGGACATATCTTGTTATCTCCCCTGGACAGAAAAAGAATTGCAGATGCAAAGAGTTTTAGGCCGTGGGCACCATAAAGCACTTTACTGCTGGTGCTTGGGGTGTGACACTTGTTCTGTGTGTGTGCACTGCGAGGAATGCAGACCCGCCACACTTCATAACTTTGTCTGGAGGAAAGCACAGAAAGGTAAAAGAAAGACGGACACGAACGAGACGACACAAATAATTTTCCTTCTGTTCAAGACTAAGTCAGTATTCCTCTTGGTGTAGCAGATGTGCTACATTAAGAACTTTATATACTACTTCTTGGTTTTGCCTAATAGAAGGTGAATTATTTCTTCATTTTGATTATTTCTGAGAAGTTTAAAAGGCACAAAACACAGTAGCAATGTCTCTTAGCAATATGTAATTTTCTTTTATATGGTTAAAATACAAAACACAAGGAAAGCTACACACAGGGTAGAAGTATCATTTGCTTCTATTTCTAGATCCTCCTCCCTCCGCCCTGCCGGGATCACTTTTTCTGAATGGGAAGTGTGTCCTACAACTTGTGCTTCTGCTTACTATGTATTTACCTGCCTCTCATCTAAAAGTATACATCTTTAATTATAGACTCAGAAATCATACAGTTTAAGCTGTGTGTTCATTTTAAAATTTATACAAGAGCAACCATTATGCATTAGACTTCATAACTTTTCTCAAAAGGTAACATGATTGTGAGATGTCATCTGTGAGTCATCTATCTTTATGTGATCATCCGTTTATCATCTGGTACATTTTGCCTTCACGATACTCGGCTGAAGAATTACGCCACAATTTGTGAATTTTTTCATTAATGATCACTTCGTGTGACACTAACTTTATAGTATTCACACATTTCTGAACCTATGTCATAAGACAAATGTTATAGGTTTTCCAAGGGGCAGATCTAGGGTTACATTTGCTAAGTAACCTGGAAACTCAACACTAGGAATAACTAGTGAGGGAGATGAAGTGTCAGTGAGGAAGGGAAGCACATACATAGGAAGAAATATTGGACTATACAGAAGCAAACGGCAGTGCCACAGAGAGCCCAAGCAGATATCAAAATTGTGAAACCTCTGAAATCCGAACTAACATGGGAACCTCAAAGCACAGCGACATGTGACTTACCCAACTTGGCCGAATATCAGCACAAATGAAGAGAAGCATCATCATGACGAATGTTTTTATACCAAGGAAAGCAAAACTGGCTCATTATTTCCAAACTAATCAGTGTCATCTACCACTTTAACAGTGTAAGGAAGCAGCACATTGACACTGCAATTGCTGCAGAAAAAGCATGTGTAACTGTCCACCTGACCTAAATCCCACATGCACAGGAGCAGAAGAGTGCATCTTTACTTGTACGAAGTGACATTACAACAGTTCCACAGCTCACTTTATCTTAATGGTGGAAAGCGAATGATTTATC
This sequence comes from Peromyscus melanophrys, assembly GCA_902168415.1. Taxonomy (NCBI): domain Eukaryota; kingdom Metazoa; phylum Chordata; class Mammalia; order Rodentia; family Cricetidae; genus Peromyscus; species Peromyscus melanophrys. Next base: position 17,227 of record CABHPR010142965.1, read on the forward strand.
TTTAAGACTGAGAGTCAGTGACTATTCCACTTACCTGTCTTATTCAGTACCACATTGGGAATTTTATCCAGTGTAGGCATACATATATGTAGACAGCCACACTGGGAGTGGAGATACAAGTGGATGGAGGAGAAAAAGTGAGTGTGTGTGTGGGGGGGGAGGGGGGGAGAGACAGAGAAAAAGAATAAGAATGAGAATGAATACTAAGTGCAAGGGAGGAACAAAACTGTTCTGATTATCAGATAACACGATTGTCAATGTAGAAAACCTCAGGAACAATCTACAAAACATTGAAGAACTTAAATATTGACAACTGTGTTTGATACATATATATTGGTTTACAGGATAACATAAATTAAATTTCTATGTATCAGCAACATATAAATGGATTCTGAAATTTAAAAATAAGTATTGTTTAGGGTAATTAATAAAATAAATTATTTTGCTGTTTTTTGTTTTGTTTGAGTTGGGGTCTTACACTGCAGCCCATGCTGTCCTGAAACTCATAGTATTCTTCCTGCTTCAGCCTCGTAAGTGCTTGGAGTACAGGAGTGAACCACCATGCCTGGCAATAAAGGAAATCTTTACAAGTAAATGGAACAAAACTTCTACAGGCTCTGAATGAAATCCTAATGCAATATAATAGTGTTGATGGACATAGAAAAATGTTTTGAGCTTAGGCTGGAAGGTTTGGTATTGTGAAGATATCAATTATATCCAATATTTATCAAAACCTCCTTGTGTTTGTATAAAGATATTTAGCATGTAATCATAAAATGTAAAGAAAAATACAATGTTAAAATAGTTAAAAACTATTCGAAGGACAATAGTTAGAAGAATTGCACTAACACATTTAAGGATACTGTGATATACTGGTAGCGTAGTCAACATGTTGATAAGTAGTAAAAAAAAAAAGGAAATTAAACAAATAGACACATAATATACAACCATTTGATGCTTGACCAAGGTACAAAAGATTTTCAGTGGAGAAAGACTGTCTTTTCAGTAAACAATTTAACAACATAAATTTATCATTTCCTATAGGAAAGGCTGGTGACATGTTCACTTTAGCTCAATGTCTTTATTTCACTGTTTAGATTTCTAAATCGATCATTAATGTTGTTCACAAATGAAGCTTAAGCCAGATGTGATGAATACCTGTAATCCCAGCACCTGAGAGGTTGAAGCAGGAGGATTGCCACAAATTCAGAGCCAGGCCGGGCGTTGGTGGCGCACGCCTTTAATCCCAACACTCGGGAGGCAGAGGCAGGCAGATCTCTGTGAGTTCGAGGCCAGCCTGGGCTACCAAGTGAGCTCCAGGAAAGGCGCAAAGCTACACAGAGAAACCCTGTCTCAAAAAAAACCAAAAAAAAAAAAAAATTCAGAGCCAGGCTAGCCTGGAATACAGAATGAGACCTTATTTTAAACACAAAGAAAACAAACAAGAACCTTCAGGTCTCTCAGTGTGCTGTCCCACCATCTTCCACCATCTGTAGACTCTGATACAAGATAGTTTGTTGCTAAAATTGCTGCTTTTCCTCTATATGGAGTGACTTTTCTCTCCATCTGAATTAAAAATTTTCTCTTTGTCTTACTTTTTCCTAAGACAGGTCTCAGGGTGCTTTTTCTTCATAATTTATTTCTTGGTGGTTACTAAAATTAAGTATGCAAATTGGGAATATATTTGGATCTTATAAAAGTTTTTAAATTAAGTTTTCTTTGAATGGAAGGAGTGGAAAAATAAGACTGCAAATTCAAAGAATTTTGGAATAGATTAAAAATGGTATCTGTCTACGTAGATTTGTGATATTAGTTTTTCTCTTTCTTAGAATTTACCCAAAGAGCTAACCATAAGTCAAGGAGAGATTATAACTTTGTGAGCTTTAAATGGATCTAGATTATCACTGAATTTCAAAATTTTAAGTGCAACAACACAGTATCAACTCTATAGATGGGAAGACTTCAAAGAGGCATATTTCCCTCTTACAATATTGAAAAATAATTTGCAGAAGCATAAATAAAAATCTGACATGTAAATTGAAATGAAATTAGATATGAAACTCAAATAGCTGGGGACAAAATTAGAAGGAAGCAGGATGATGCTGCAGCTCAGTGTCATTTGAGTATAAACAGATTGTTGGGTGAATGAAAGCTGGGCAGCTATATGGGGTGTGGTGAAGTAAAATGCATTTAGATGGTCACTATGAAGTTAGTCCCAATTTTGCTGCATTGTGTTTGAAAATAAAATGTTGGAAATGATTATTCTCTACAAACCTATGAGGATATGTTCTTCAAAAATACACACAAGAAATATCCATCTTTTAAGTTTTAAAACCACTCATTCATTCCTTTAAACACACATAGAAGTTTTACAAATGTGTAACATATGAAAGTTTCAAACTGGGCTGCAGAAATGGCTCAGAGGTACTCTACTGGCTGCTTTTCCAGATGACCTCAGTTCACTTTCCAACATCCACATGGAGGCTCACAGGCATCCGTACACTCAGTTCCAAGTAATCTGGTGCTCTTATCTGGCCTCTGAGGCCACACACATGGTATATAGACATACGTGGTGTCAAAACATTCCTGCACATAAAAAAGTTTCATTGCTCTCCCACTCCATCCCTGTTCCAGCTTGACCATCCTGTTTCCTTATGTTCTCATCCCCTATCCTCTACCCTCCATTGCCCACCCCTCATCCCTAGTTTACTCATGGAGATCTCATCTATTTCAACTTCCCAGGGTGATCCATGGGTCCCTCTTTGGGTTTTCCTTGTTAGCTAGCTTCTCTGGAGCTGTGGGTTGTAGTCTGGTTATCCTTTGATTTACATTTAGTATCTCCTTATGAGTGAGTACATACTGTGTTTGTCCTTCTGAGTCTGGGTTACCTCACTCAGGATGGTATTTTTTAGTTCCATCCATTTACTTGCAAATTTCATGATGTCATTATTTTTTTACTGCTGAGTAGTACTCCATTGTGTGTATGTACCACATTTTCTTAATCCATTCTTCAGTTGAAGGGCATCTAGGTTGTTTTCAGGTTTATTACGAATAATGCCTGGTGCACTAGCAGGCTTTTTGGAGCCTACTACCTATAGTGAGATACCTCACACAGCCTTGAGGCAGGGTGAGGGGCTTGGACCTGCCTGTAATGCATGTACCAGGCTCTGCTGACTCCCCATGGGAGGCATTACCTTTTTGTTGGAGGGAATGGGGAGGGGGTGGGTTGGGGGGAGGCTGGAGTAGGGAGGAGGGAAGAGGGGAAAATCTATGATTGGTATGTAAAATGAATTAAAAAATTTGCTTAATTAAAAAAACATTAAAAATGAAGGGTAAAAAAAGTTTCAAACCAATTCCCAACAAAGAACTGTGAATTAGTGTTATACAGATAACCTTTCTCATATAATGACAATGAGAACCAAAAGGTAAAATCTTCAACAAGTTGCTTTACTCAGAAACCAACAACCACATTTAAATAAGACATGTATTAAATTTTATAATGAAAATTTCAAAAACATATTCTGACGTAGAAACCAATGAAAGTACTTCTGGGATGCAATTAAAATTTCTTTTAAGAGGTACTATAGTTTGAGTGTGAAAAAATACCTTGTACTCCAGTATGTGAACAGTTGACTGTCAGGGGCTGGTGCTGTTTGGAGAGGACAGGGGACGTTTGGGACATGGAGCCTAGCTGGATGATTTAGTCTACTCTGGGGGGCACTTGAGGATTATAGCCTGCTCTGCATCTCTTCTTATTCTCTACTTCCTAATCTAATATGATGGGAACCAGTCAAGTTACGAGCTTCCAGTGCCAGGAACAATGCAGGCTCAGACAGTTTACCTTCTTTGTTACAAGCCTCCACGTTGAAACCATGAACTGAAATAAATCCTTCCCACCATAAGTGGCTTCTGTCAGATGATTTACCATAGCAACTAACATAGGAGGAAGTCTGAATTCTATATAACATGATATGAATACATCAAATAGGAAATCAGGTTAATATTCTTGGTATCCAAATTGAAAAAAAAATAAAACAAATAGAAAAACTAGACATAAGTTTAGAAACTGATGTAATAGAAAACATAAAAAAGAGAATTCACCAAATTAAAATTGTTTAACTGAGAGAAACGTTTCTGTTGCAGAGAACATTGGCAAATACACACACAAAATATAATCCATATAAGAGCATATGTACTATATTTTATATATGCATAATGTGAGCATATTATTCTAATCAATCTGAAAATTGGCATGGGGAATTTTATAGAAATGAACTATTTCATATACTTAAATATTGCTTACTAAAAATTCAGTACGAAACGTACTATATATTAAATAACTAGCATTCCATTTAACTATGAAACAAGCACAGACATTGGAAATACATTACCAAAATACTTCACACCTGTTACATAAAAGGTAATGTATATAAAAAAAGAATAGACAAAGAAGGGAGATCCTAAACTCATTTTCGGTGGCTAACATAAATTTACCACTGAATAAAGACAGCATGAGAAAGAAAATGTACACGTAAGGTCTAAAATGTTCATATATAAATACCTCGAACATCATCTTAGGAAATAAATTCCAGCAGTGTATAAAGCTAGCAGTATTTGGCACAACAAATGAGAAAACAACCACAAAAACTTTGTCTTATGACATGGAAATAGTTCAGGTAAAGAATATTTATCAATGTAATTCTTCACATGAATAGTTACAGTAAAATATCTACAAGATCAACTCAATAAATTAAGGAAAGCACTGAATAAATTAGAAGCCCGTTTTCAATTTTAAGCATGAACAATGGCAGTGGAAATAAACTCCTTACTTGATAAATAGGATCTTCTCACACCTATGGCAAAATTATTTTTGGAAGAAATTGTATGTCATTGTCATTGAATTCAAGAACAAATAAGCTATCATCAGCCATGTCTCTTCAACAGAATAACAGAAGGAAAAAGAAAAGGAAAAGAGATGTTAGGATTTGAAATACATAACCTTTATTGACACATTTCATAATTACCTACAGAAAAATACAGAAAAAATTAAATAGGTAACTGGTGATTTGAGTTAGAATGGCCCCTTTAGGCTAATAAACTTGAAATCTCAGTCAGCAGTTAGTTAAACTGTTTTGGTAGGATTAGAAGGTGTGACCTTGTTGGAGAAGATCTATCAATGAAAACGGGCTTGAAGATTCAAAAGCCTATGCCAGACCCAGTGTCTCTTGCTTTCTGCCTATTGCCTGCAGATCAAAATATAAAGCTCTTCAGCTACTGCTCCAATGCCATGCCTCTCTGATTCCTACCATGATGATCATGGACTCATGCTCTGAAACTGTCTGCAAGACTGTGATTAAATGCTTTTTGTTATAAGATTTGCCTTGGTCATGGTGTCTCTTCATACCAATAGAACAGTAACTAATAATAAACTGTAAAATATCAGGAAATTTAGATAGGCAGTTAATAAGAACATTAAAATATTGAAAACGTCCGATTTGCTAAAATAATGTAGAAACTATAGTAAGTTTAATTTTTAGCACATACACTCATATATATGTACATATATATATCTTTCAAAATTTTTTGAAAAATTCATATATTTATTCACTGTAACTTGATTATACCCACCCTTCTCTCCTCTCTTCATCCAGTCCCCCTGCCTCCAACACTCACAAAGTTCATATTCTCTTTGTTTTTTATAACCCATTCTTTCCAATTAGTGCTGTCCATATGCATGTGCATCGGATTGTCCCCTGGGGCATGGACAACCTATCAACAGCTACCCACCAAAGAAAATGGACTCTCCCCTGCTTAGTAGCCACCAACTGCCATTAGCTCTCCAGTTCAGAGAGGGCCATCTGGAACCATTCACTCTTTTGTACTGAAATTTTTAACTGGCTTGATCTTATGCAGCTCTTGTGCAGCTTCAATGAGTTCATGTGTGTATCATCTACGCCATGTCCAGAGGACAGCATTTCATAGCAGGTATCCATTATCCATCTGTTCTTACTTTCTTTCCATCCCCCTTTCTGTTTCATTCCTTGAGCCTTGTGGGGAATTGATAATATAATTGAAAATATAATGTTAAAAAAGAGCTGGAACAATAGTATTCCACTAGCGAGCAATGCTCCTCCCAGAAAACAATGGGTCAGTTTCATTCAGAGATTACCCTCTTATTATTGTCAGGGAGGCCCCAGAGGCACCCAAAACAACACAAGCCACTGCTATTATTTTTGATTGCCCATCATAACTGGTTGGCAAGAACCTAGTGCTGAAAACACATATATTCTGGTTGCAGGACATAGAAAAAAATCAATTTTGAACTGACAAGATAGCTCTCTTCCCACTGGTGAACTTTCATAGTGCTAGAAGGAGCAGGCTACTGAGGGATAAAGAACATCAGTGGTCTTACCCAGCACTGGACCTTGCATGCTATAATACTAATCTTCAAGGCAAGATGTTCACTGGTGTAATAATGGCAATGCTTTTTATTGGGAGAACCAACCACTCTCTTGGTTGGATTTGAGCCCTGCTATACAGGAGAGAATTCATGCCTAGTTCTACTTGCCTGGTCAAACCCCATGACTAGGGAAATCATAACCCCTACAACCTGTTAAAGTTGTTTTGCTAAACAGTTACATTGAGAAACTGCCTTCTATGAATTTATGTTTATATCCATGGATTTGTCCTGCTTTTGGCCTTCTTATTACAGGGAGTAGTTGTTTCTGAAGATTTGTAACTGTTCACAGTGATGAGAATAACCAACTGTGGGTGCTTAGCTGTAGGTGTAACATCAATTTTGCCTAGTTTTAGTTCTTAAACTAATACTTTTATTAATTACATTAAACTCAGCACACCAAGTAATGGATTTCATTACGGCACTTTCATAGACAATTTTGTCCTCATTAATGGCCTCTCCTGTTTCTGTCTCCTATCTCCCCTGAACCCCTTCCACAGGTATGTCTCTTCAACTCCAATTATTGGCCTTCTGTTTCCATGTCGCATGTCATTATCCTTTCTCCTTTGCTTCTTTCCTTTGTTCTGCTTTTTCTTCCTTCTCTCTCTCTCATGGTTTCCTTTCTTGTTTCATGATCAAGCACTCCCTATACTCTTTCAACATAATACATATATGTATATACGTATAGATATAAATTAAACCCTAAGTTCTGCACATGAAAGGAAAACATGTAGAATTTGTCATTTTTGAGCCTGGCTTATTTTACCTAATGTAATGATTTTCAGTTTTATCCGTTTGTCTGAAAATATTATGATTTTTGTTTTCTTTATGGCTTCATAAAATTCCATTGTGCATATATCCACATTTTAAATCTATTTCAATTTATGGTGAGCATTTAGGTCGGTTCCCCCTTTTTAGCTATTGTGAGTAGATAGCAAAAATATGTAAATGTCTGTGATAGTATGTAAATCGCTATTCCCAGAAACCAAATAGATGTTTTATATGTTAGTTCTAAGTATTTTAAGAAAACTTTTAATTGATTTTCACAATTGCTACTCCAGCTTACATTCCTATCAGCAGTGAATAAAGTGTGTAATAGTTCTCCTTTCTCCACATTTTTGCTAGCCTTTGCGGTCATTTACTTCTTCCATGTTAGCCAGTCTGACTGAGGTAAAATGGAATCTCTATGTAGTTTTCCCACTCTGCATCTCCCCAATTTTCATGGTGCTGAAAACTTTCAAGTGTTTGTTGACTATTGAAGTATTTTTTTTTCTTTGAACAATTGTCTATTTAGATTATCCACCCAATTACTGATTGGAAGATTTGTTTTACTTGGGTTTACTGGTGTTAATGTTTCCATTTCTTTATAGAGTCAAGACATTAACCCTTTGTTGTACATTTGTCAAATGTTCTTCCACTCTGTAGGCTGTCTCTTGATTTTGGTGATAGTTTCCTTTGCAGTTTGATTTCATGTAATCCAGTTTGTCAATTCTTGGGATTAAGATCCTGTGCAATTGGAATGTTTTCCAAAGGTCCTTACTTATGACTATATTATAAGGATTTCTCTATGTTTTCCTCTTGCAGTTTCATAGTCTCTGGCCTCATGTTAAGTTTCCTTTCTTTCTTTATTTCATTTTATTTTTATTAAGAAATTTTTTATTCATTTTATATACCAATCACAGATACCCTTCTTCCCTTCTCCTGCCCCTCCAGTCTCCACCCCCCAAATCCACCCGCCATTCCCTTCTCCAATAAGGCAAAGTCTCCCATGGGGAGTCTGCAGAGCCTGGTACATTCAGGAGAGGCAGGTCCAAGCCCCTCCCCCTGCATCAAGGCTGTGCAAGGTGTCTCACCATAGGTAATGGGCTCAAAAAGCCAGCTCATGCACAAGGGATGGATCCTGATCCTGCTGTCAGGAGGCCCCTTAAGCAGATCAAGCTACACAACTGTCTCGAATATGCAGAGGGCCTAGTCCAGTCCCATGGAGATTCCACAGCTATTGGTCTAAAGTTCATGAGTTCCCACTAGTTTGTTTGATTGTCTCTGTAGGTCCATCATGATCTTGATGCCCCTTGCTCATAGAATCCTTCTTCTCTCTCTTGGACTGGACTCCTGGACCTTGGCCTGGTGCTTGGATCTGCATCTGCTTCAATCAGTTACTTGATGAAGGCTCTATGGTGACAATTAGGGTACTCTGATTACTGGGGTAAGCCAGTTCAGTCACCCTTTCCACTATTGCTAGTAGTCTAAGCTGGGGTCATCTTTATGGATTCCTGGGAACCTCCCAAGCACCCAGCCTCTTCACATCCCCATGATGTCTCCCTCCATTATAATATCTCCCTCAATTTTCCTCCACTTCATCCCTGCTCCAACTCTACCACCTCCATTGGCCCTCCCCCTCATCCCCAGTTTACTCATGGAGATCTCTGTTTCCCCTTTCCAAGGCAATGATCCATTCTTCCCTCTTAGGGTCCTCTTTGTTAGCTAGCTTCGCTGGAACTGTAGGTTGGATTGTAGTCTGATTATCCTTTGCTTTACATTTAATATCCACTTATGAGTGATTACATACCTTGTTTGTCCTTCTGAGTCTGAGTTACCTCACTCAGGATGATATTTTTCTAGTTCCATACATTTGTCTGCAAATTTCATGATGTCATTGTATTTTTTACTGCTGAGTAGTACTCCATTGTGTATATGTACCACATTTTCTTTTTTTTTTTTTTTTTTTTTTTTTTTTGGTTTTTCGAGACAGGGTTTCTCTGTGTAGCTTTGCACCATTCCTGGAACTCACTTGGTAGCCCAGGCTGGCCTCGAACTCACAGAGATCCGCCTGGCTCTGCCTCCCGAGTGCTGGGATTAAAGGCGTGCACCACCACCGCCCGACTGTACCACATTTTCTTAATCCATTCTTCAGCTGAGGGAAATCTAGGTTGTTTCCAGGTTCTGACTGTTATGAATAATGCTGTTATGAACATAGTTGAGTGTATGTCTGTGGTGGTATTGTGTTCCCCAAAATATTGTGCACCCTAATAAACTTATCTGGGGTCAGAGACAGAACAGCCACTAGATACAAAGGCTAGGAAATGGTGGCACTCACATCTTTAATCCTAGCACGCCAGATGTAGAAATCCCTCTGGATCTCTGTGAGTTCAAGGCCACATTGGAAATGGCCAAGCATGGTGACACATGCCTTTAATCCCAGAAAGAGAACCTTTAATCCCAGGGATTGGTGGTAGAAAGCAGAAAGGTATATAAGGTGTGAGGACCAGAAACTAGAAGCATTTGGTTGGTTAAGCTTTCAGGCTTCTAGCAGTACAGTTCAGCTGAGAGCCATTCAGATATGAGAACACAGAGGCTTCCAGTCTGAGGAAACAAGACCAGCTGAGAAGTTGGCCAGGTGAGGTTAGCTGTGGCTTGTTCTGTCTCTCTGACCATCCAGCATTTCACCCCAATAACTGGCCCTGGGTTTGATTTTATTAATAAGACTCTTTAAGATTCATGCTACATCTGGCACCCAATGTTCGTGGTATGAATTCACAAAAAAGCCTCCTGCCTGTGACCTTGTGAGCCCCAGCTCAGAACCGAGCTACAGTCTGCCAGTTGTGGTGAAGCTCACTGTTTGGATTCACTGAAGAAGGCAGAGGCAGGAGGATCCTGAGTTTCAGGCCGGCCTAGGAGGCTTACTAAGGAGAAGCTGCAGCCGGGACCTGGCTACAAACGGTGGCAGTGGGACCATGGAGGTAGTGGCTGTTGCTCTGAATTGCTGGATGCTTCTCATCATGTTGGTGATTGTGGTGATGCTGCTGCATGGGACGAAAAGTTTACTGCTGCTTGTTCAGAGAAGAATTGCCAGGGCCATGATGTTACTAGAAAGCATCGGCAAAGGTCAGTTTGAAAAAGTTTGGCAAGTCAAATGGTGGGGATCAATTGCTGTGAAGATTTTCTCTTCTAGGGAAGAATACTCATGGTTCCAAGAGACAGACATTTATCAGACTGTGATTACTCCAAACCACAGAGGAGGCACAAAAAAAAAAGTCTGCAGTGAACCATGACCACACCTAACAGTGACTTCGAAATCTTCAAAAGCAAGACAGGACTCCACAAATATGATTCCACATGGACTATGATAAAGCCATTAAGCTGATTAACACCAGGGAAAGATCGACTTTGGACTACAAACTACTTAGGACAATTTTGAGATGGCTAGCTGAGATGATCCAGCCTGACAGACTACTTGAACAAGGACTTGAAACAAGCCCTGCACTTCCTCATTATGCAGCGGCTGGACAAATGATATAGGACTTGACAATTAACCCCAAAATTTTCTTTTCAGGGTCCCCTAAAGATGGAAGTAATTTTAAGAAAATGACGCCCACATTCCCAAGAGGTGGGATGGGAGGTTTTTGGTCGTTTAATGAGTTATGGATATTGTCATTGTTTATGATGGTTGGTTACAAGTTGTTAATTGTTAATGGTCAGGAAAAAGCTGAACATGGAGATTAGATCCAGAGGTTTTGTTTAAAAAGGAAAGAAAAAAGAGAAAAGAATATAGATATGAGATAGATCACTGAATCTATTCTGAGAAAAAAGATAAAGAATAATAGGATAAATGGGTAGATCACTGAATCTCCACTAAAAAGAAAAAGAGGAAGATATAAAAATGACAAAAGGTAGATTACTGAATCTATTATAAAAAGAAAAAATACTTTTAAAAAGGAATTACTTATTTTAAATAAGATAAGTAATGAAAATTTTTTGTCTGAATTTATCAAATGTTACTTACATTGTTATATATTAATGGAGTTTTTTGTCTGAATCTGTCAAATGTTAATGGACTAGACATCATTAATGTAATCTTGACTGTGTATATTGTATATACTTATTGGATAGTTTTTCTTGTATTAGTTACAAGCTTTTTTCAATTTTAGACAAAAAAGGGGAAATGTGGTGGTATTGTGTTCCCCAAAATATTGTGCACCCTAATAAACTTATCTGGGGTCAGAGACAGAACAGCCACTAGATACAAAGGCTAGGAAATGGTGGCACTCACACCTTTAATCCTAGCACTCCAGAGGTAGAAATCCCTCTGAATCTCTGTGAGTTCAAGGCCACATTGGAAATGGCCAGGCTTGGTGACACACGCCTTTAATCCCAGGGATTGGTGGTAGAAAGTAGAAAGGTATATAAGACGTGAGGACCAGAAACTAGAAGCATTTGGCTGGTTAAGCTTTCAGGCTTCTAGCAGTACAGTTCAGCTGAGAGCCATTCAGATATGAGAACACAGAGGCTTCCAGTCTGAGGAAACAAGACCAGCTGAGAAGTTGGCCAGATGAGGTTAGCTGTGGCTTGTTCTGTCTCTCTGACCATCCAGCATTTCACCCCAATAACTGGCCCTGGGTTTGATTTTATTAATAAGACTCTTTAAGATTCATGCTACATATGTCCTTGTGGTATGATTGGGTATATGCACAAGAGTGGTATAGCTGGGTCTTGAGGGAGATTGATTCCCAGTTTTCTGAGAAACCACCATACTGATTTCCAGAGTGTGGCTGTACAAGTTTGCACTCCCACCAACAGTGGAGGAGTGTTCCCCTTTCTCCACATCCTCTCCAACTTAAGCTATTATCAGTGTTTTTGATCTTAGCCATTCTGACAGGTGTAAGATGGTATCTCAGAGTCATTTTGATTTTGATTTCCCTGATGACTAAAGATGTTGATCAATTCCTAAAACATCTTTCAGTCATTTGAGATTCTTCTGTTGAGAATTCTTGGTTTAGCTCTGTAGACCATTTTTCAATTGGGTTGCTCAGTATTTTGATGTCTAGTTTCTTGAATTATTTATATATTTTAGAGATCAGCCATATGTCAGATTTGGGGTTAGTGAAGATCTTTTCCCATTCTGTAGGCTGTCGTTCTGTCTTATTTACCATGTACTTTGCCTTAAAGAAGTTTCTCAGTTTCAGGAGGTTCCATTTATTAGTAGGTGCTCTCAGTGTCTATGCTATTGGTGTTATATTTAGGAAGTGGTCTCCTATGTCAATGCATTCAAGACTACTTACTACTTTCTCTTCTATCAGGTTCAGTGTAACTGGATTTATGGTGAGGTCTTTGATCTACTTGGACTTAAGCTCAGGACTGAAAGGATGATAAACAGTACTGGTTGTAGTGCTTGTTACTGTGTGGAAAGGTCACCATCATGACATAAACCAGTGTTAGTTTTTAGAGCTTTATTAAGAGAGAAAAGGGGAGGGAGTGGAAAGAGGAAATCCAGGCCTGGAGAGAGAGAAAGATGGTGGTTGGGGGGGGGAAGAGGGGAGTAGAGCAGAGAGATCAGGGAACAGAGAGAGAGGGTGGGGTATACATCTGGCTGTTTAAGGCACAGGTTGTATGACCACACTGTGCATACATAGTCATCAGTGCCCTCTAATGATGTAAGATGCAAGACCCCGAGGAGTGAGGGCAGGATCCTAACAAGGACCAGATGGTTTCAGCGTAGAATTCTACCAGAATTTCATAGAAGAGTTAATACCAATACTGTTCAAATTGTTCCACATAACAGAAACAGAGGGAACATTACCAAACTCTTTTTATGAGACTATAGTTTCCCTGACACCCAAACCACACAAAGATGCAACAAAGAAAGAGAATTACAGACCAATCTCCCTCATGAACATTGATGTAAAAATACTCAATAAAATACTGGCAAAATGAATCCAAGAATACATAAAAAACTATCCACCATGACCAAGTAGGCTTCATTCCAGAGATGCAAGGATGGTTCAACATACAAAAATCTGTCAATGTAATACACCATATAAATAAACTGAAAGAAAAAAACCACATGATCATCTCATTAGATCCTGAAAAAGCCTTTTATAAAATCCAATACCCTTCCTGATAAATGTCTTGGAGAGATCAAGAGTGCAAGGAACATACCTAAGAATAATAAAGGCAATTTACAGCAAGCCAACAGCCAATATCCAATTAAATGGAGAGAAACTCAAAGTGATTCCACTAAAATCAGGAACAAGACAAGGCTGTCCACTCTCCCCGTATCTATTCAATATAGTACTCAAAGTTCTAGCTAGAGCAATAAGACAACAAAAGGAGATCAAGGGATACAATTTGGAAGGGAAAAAAAATCAAACTACATAAGTGACACCAAACATTCTACCAGGGAACTCCTATAGCTGATAACACCTTCAGTAATGTGGCAGGATACAAGATTAACTAAAAAATAAATCAGTAACCCTCCTATATACAAATGATAAATGAACTGAGAAAGAAATCAGAGAAATATCACCCTTTACAATAGCCACAAATAATATAAAATACCTTGGGGTAACTTTAACTAAGCAAATGAAAGACCTGTATGACAAGAACTTTGAGCCTGTAAAGAAAGAAATTGAAGAAGATATCAGAAAATGGAAAGATCTCCCATGCTCATGGATAGGGTAGGATTAACACAGTAAAAATGGCAATCTTACCAAAAGCAATCTACAGATTCAATGCAATCCCCATCAAAATATCAATACAATTCTTCACAGACCTGGAAAGAATAATACTTAACTTCATATGGAAAAACAAAAAACCCAGGATAGCTAAAACAATCCTGTACAATAAAGCAACCTCTGGAGGCATCACCCTCCCTGACCTCAAGCTCTACTATGGAACTATAGTAATAAAAACAGCTTGAAACTGGCATTAAAACTGGCATGTGGACCAATGCAATCGAATTGAAGTCCCTGACTTTAATCTACACACCTATGAATACCTGATTTTTTACAAAGAATCCAAAACTGTGCAACAGATATAAGAAAGTATCTTCAACAAATGGTGCTGGCATAACTGGAAGTTAACGTGTAGAAGATTGCAAATAGATCCATATCTATCACCATACATGTTGAGTTTCTAATACAATTTAGTTGGATTTTATTGTTTTGTTATGAGATGAGAGATATTAATCTAATTTCATTCTTATGCATGTGGATATCCAGTTTTATGAGAATTGTTTGTTAAAAGAACCCTTTTCCAATGTATGATTTGGATACCTCTTTTCAAATTTAGGTGGGTGTACCTGTGAAAGTTTGTTTTTGGGTCTTCAATTGAACTCCATTAGTTTACATGTTTGTTTCTGTGCCAGTACGATGCTGTTTTTGTTACTATGAACATTGTGTTGTAAAACTTAAAATTAGCTACTGTGATACCTCCAGTAAGCTCCCTCTGCTTGCATTGATTTGACTGTTCCGGGTCTTCTGTATTCCCATCCAAAGTTTAGAATTATTTTCTAGTTTGGTGAAGAAATCTTTCTCTCCCATCAGCTATCTCATTTTCATTATTCTCCAACACTGAAGTGTAGTGAGCTTGTGGCGATGTCACAGCGACTTGTTTTCACATTGTTTGCATTTCTTTGTTGTCCTGTACAGGTTTTCTCCCTCTATTTTCCTCGCTCTTTTCTTTCCTTTTTTTTTTTTTTTTTTTTTTTGGTTTTTTTGAGACAGGGTTTCTCTGTGTAGCTTTGCGCCTTTCCTGGAACTCACTTGGTAGCCCAGGCTGGCCTCGAACTCACAGAGATCCGCCTGGCTCTGCCTCCCGAGTGCTGGGATTAAAGGCGTGCGCCACCACCGCCCGGCTCTTTTCTCATTTTATGTGAGTCTTCCTGGCGAGCTGTCTACAGCAAATTTGTGTTCCTCACTCCTCTGTGCAGGGAAACTAGCCGCAGTGGCATAACAATGTTTGACAGTACCCTTCAAGTCAACTTCAAGAAAAGACACTTGACTTTTTCACTTCTGTCCCTCATAAGGTAAGAGATAACAACACTAGGGTAGTAGCTGGGAGATTTTAATTTTGTAGTTTTTGGATCTGAGAACTTTAATAATAGTGTAGTAAAATGAGGAGGGGACAGGGAAAGGGGAAAAGACAAAGTATGAACTAGAAGGAAAGTGTGTAGCTTAGAAGTACAAAAAGTAATGGAGAAACTATTAGAAAGTAGGAGCAAAGAAAAGTCTATCTTTAAAGACTATTCTGGTGAGAAACAGACAAAAACAAAAAACTTCAACAAGTAAAGTACAAAATTGTAAATAAAATAAAAAGCTAAGCTGGTGCTGTGCTGGGGCTGTGAGTTGATGGTGAAAACCTTCCATTTGCTGCTTGGCGATCTCTTCCTGGCCACTGAATCTGTGCACGCCCTGGGAAAGATAGTTCAGCACATGTTCATGGCCCAGGGTGTATGTGGTGCCTTTACAAGATATTTCTTTCAGGAGCTGCTGCCTTGCACTTCTGCCTCTGTCTGCACAGCCTGGGCAGCTCTACTCCCTCTCCAATCATTCTGTCTACCACCTGATCACATTTCAGCCCAGGCAGCAGCATCTCTCTGTTGTTCTTACCATACTAGTGCAACCTCTCTGGATGCTGCTTGCTGTCATCTAGTTCCAGTGAGGACAGTTCAGGGCTGCTGCTCCTGGCTGCTTTCTCACTGTGGCTTAGTTCTTTCCTGAGTGTTTTCAACGATACCAGTAGAATGTATTATTATTTTCAATTATTTTGAGACAGGGTCTCATGTAACATGGGCTGGCTAGCTAGATCTTACTGTGTGACTAAGGATGATCTTAAACTTGCCCATCTCCCTCTACCTCCTGAGTGATGGGATTGCAGGCAAGACTACCATACCAGCTGAATCTATAGTCTTTTATCCTCTTTCATCTAGTGCAAATAGGCAGCTTTTAGTTTGCCATCATACTTGGGGTCCTTCCACTTGTTCTTGGAATACTGAGTTGGCCTGGTCAACAATGATGAGTAAAACCATGAAAACACGCTTTAATAGCTTTCTCTAGCATTCAAGAAAATGATTCCAAACTTTCCTAATTAAGTTGTTTTCATGTGATCTGCCTTTGATAAAAATAAAAATAGCTCTTATTAACCTAGTTAGGTACAAGTAGTTTTCAAAATTAATAAACTCATGGAATTTTCTATACAGACTGGGAGGGTCTGTTTTGTTAAACTACTAATACATTAATAAACTCACATTGGCAAGTCAGTGGTGGTACACACCTTTAATGGCAGCACTCAGGAGGCAGAGGCAGGCATATCTCTGTGAGTTTGAGGCCAGTCTGGTCTACAGAGTGAGTTCTAAGACAGCCAGGGCTATTACATAGACAGACCCTGTCTTAAAAAATAAAAAGTATAAAAAAGTGAAAAAATAAACAAATAAATTCACATTTAACAATTGGAGATAATCTTGTACCCTAAATTTATATGTTAGGGGATAACGATATGGCATTTTAAAATGCACACCATCAAATTTTGGGTAGTTTGTTTGGTGTTCCATACCTACACTGATAAATGAGTTAATATACAATTTAACTTTTCTGAAGCGTTCTGGTCAATTCTGGTATGAAACTTACATTAGGACAATTAAAAAATGGCCCCTTTACTCTTTTCCCTTCTTGAAAACAATTTGTGTAACAAGTTATCTTCCCTTGGTTGCTGTGCACTTTCTGTCTTTTATACTTTTGTGTTCATTGTTATAATGCTTTCAAGTACGATTCTTCTGTGGACAAATAATATTTGAATTTTAGTTATGTACCTCTTATCATTCCAAATATTTTAAATGGTCTATTATTATTTTAATTTCATGTATCTGTTGATTGACTCCCTTATTAATTAGTAATGTTGTCTTTTAATTATTTTTGTCTATTTAAATATTTATTTTTCATTTGTTCAAGTAATTTCACTTATCTTTCTAATTTTCTTCTAAAGAAACACTTTTTAAAAAAGTTGTTGATCCCCACTATTGCTTCTTTGGTTTTTCTGTTTAATTATAAACATTATGAATCGGCAGCTGATTGTTTCATTCATTTCTGATATTATCGTTGTTATTTCTTTCTACTTTCTTTAAGTTTCTTTGGCTCACCAGCCTTTTGAATTGAAACTTAATTCATCTCACTTCACTCACGAGTTGGAATGAACACTTTCATAGTTAAATGCCATTTCTTAAACATCATTTCCATTGTGACTTCCTCATTAACTGACCAGTTCCTTGGCGATCACTACAGGAATCTGGACTCTTCTTTTTAATGCTTTGCTCCTCTTTGCTTTCACATCCAGCCATCATCGTCATTCAATACGGTGTTAGTGGTGCCAAGTATTTGAAGTTTTCTTATCATGTTTTTATGATTTCACTTGTATACGGTAAAGTTCAGCATGTTTTATATGTTATTGAAAACCTAATGTTTTTTTTTTTTTACTTACTTTACAAAGCAGAATTATACCAATGCCGATCAGATAAATATTTTTACTTCGCTGTTCAAAACCTCCACGTTGTAAAGATTTACTGTCATTTTAAGATGTCAATCCACGACAGATCTGCCTTAAACTTTCTTTATAATTACATACTAGTCATTTGTTCTGAAAACCTTGTCAGTTTTAGCCTGACATATTTCCTCACTGAACATCCCTCCCTTCTAATTATTAATTTAAAAGTTATTCTTAGTTTCTAAAGTAAAGGTTAACTTTATTTATAATGCATACCTAATTAAATTTACTCATTTAAAAAAATCCACTTCTATGCTCATCCTTGTAAGTTTTATCTCTAAGCCAATGCTCTTATTGTTGGGAAAAGCTTTGTGGGATTCTGGGGCAGCAAACTCCATATTTCTGTAACTGAAATGATCTTACCGGGAGAAGGGAGAGTTGTCCACATTCTCTTCACTTTATCTTCCCCAGATGTATTGACTTCTCTTTAACTAGACTTTGCTCTCATCACTCTTGAGTGTGCTTTTAATCAAGCCAGCAACGGTGTCTGTGGCAAATCCCAAGGAAGGTGGTGGTTTTCATCTTTGACCCATGGGCAGCATTTGACAATGTATATCACTGCATATCACATCTTCATCTTTTGGATGTGCCCCATAACTCATCTTCATACTCCAGTTCTCCATAGTATTGTTTGCATGCTTCCACCTTTCTTGCTGGTGGCTTTGATAAAGCAAACTGCATGTTTTCAGAAGGCTAGGAGACACACAGTTCCAGACAGCCTTGTGGAGTGGAGAGTGTCCTGTAACCAACCATCAGCAAGGGGCCTAGGACCTTGATCTTATAGCTGTAAGAAAAATGATTTTGGACATGGGAGTATGGCTCAGTGACAAAGTTACTTGTTCAGCAAGTGGCCCCAGTACCACTGCAGGGGTGATTATCAGGGAAGAAAATGAAAGGAACTTATCAACAGCTTAAATAAAGTTGGAAGCAGATTCTTTGCCAATTAAACCTCTATGTAGACATCCATCTCTTGTCAAACCTTGATTACAGTTTTTCAGAGGACCCACCTAAGCCACATAAAACTTCTGACAATCTGCTGGAAAACAGTTACTTCTTTCTGTTTTACATCTTAAAGACTGGGAAAGTTTTTTAAACAAAGAAAATGATTATCACAGAGGTGGTGATCTCTTCTCAGTGTAATATATTTTGTATTGTCTGACTTCTTTTTTGTTGTTGTTGTCTTGAGACAGGGTTTCTCTGTATACTGTGGCTGCCATGGAACTCACTCTGTAGCCCAGGCTTGCCTTGAACTTAGAGAAATCTGCCTACTTTTGTCTTCTGAGTGCTGGTATTAAAGGTGTAAGCCACCATGCCCAGCGTCTGATTCCTTTTGTTCCATCTGCTATACATACATCTTAAGTACACTGTTGTGTGGGCATTTCACTTATTTTTACTTATAGATATATGGTGTTTGATAGTGTAAATATATCACACTTTTTAAAGATTTATTTTTAACTTTCAGTTGTGTGTATTTCTGTGAATGAATATGTGCACATGAGTAAAGTGCCCTCTGAGGCCAGAAGAGGTTGCTGTGTGCACTGGAGCTGGAGTTACAGGTGGTTGTGATGCCAGGAACTAAACTCTGGTGTTCTACAAGAGCCGTGCCTGTGCTTAAGCTCTGAGACATCTCTTCAGCACCCACATTAAAAACCAAACCAAATCAAACAAACATTTTACTTAGAGTTAATACATATTCTGCTTGTTGTAGTTTGGTTCACATGAATAAATCTGTCATTCATAGTCTTCTCAATAAATCTTAGGTAGACATCACTATTGTTTTTCATTGAGTATGTATCCATAAATGGTATAGCTGATTCATAAGCTATAGCTTTAAAGGAGATTGCTGTAGCCAGAAGTTTCCCTGTTTCCAGGCAGGCCAACGGTCAGGACAAATTTCTCCTGCTTGTGTCCCCAAGTAAACACACAGAGGCTTATATTAATTAAAACTGTTGGCCATTAGCTCAGGCTAGCTACTAACTACCTCTTACACTTAAACTCAGCCCATTTCTATTAATCTATATGTCACCACGTTTTCCATGGTTTTACTTGTCTGCCATTACCTGCTGTTCCCTGGACGGCAGGCTGGCATCTCCTGACTCAGCCTTCCATTTCCCAGAATTCTCCTTGTCTGCTTATTCAGCCTATACTTCCTGCCTGGCTACTGGCCAATCAGTGTTTGATTTATCGACCAATCAGAGCAACACAGTCAAAGCATGCAGAACATCCCACAGCAGATCACCAAACTGATTTCTGATGTGCTTACAGGGTTGGCAATGCTGTCCATTAACAAAAGAATATTCTACTTCCTTCAAACACTTGTCAAACTTTGAAATTGACAAGAGTTAAAATTTCCAACATCTTTCCAGGTACATAGTCTTGTCCTACAGAGGTTTCAGTCTCTATTTCCATGGTAACTCTTGATGTCGATGCTTACTGAAATCTGTGATTTTAACAAAATGCCATTTTGGTATCCATTTTAGTGAAAGACATGTTCAAATCTCTTGTGTCCTAGTTCATTGGCCTGTTTCTTCTTGATTTGGAACATCTTTAAATGGATTCTGAATAGGAGAGGTTCTTTTGGTCAGTATTCACATTTCAAATATTGGCTTTATATTGTGTCTTCACTAGGATGAAAACGGAAAGACTGTGTGTTTAGAAGAAAACACAGAAAAAATATGTTCATGACCTTGAACTGAACATGTAGTTGTTATCCATGATAAATAAGTCACAAAACACTATGGAAATTATTAATAAATTGACTTATATAGTTATTTTAGTACCTCCTTGCAAGTCTCAAATAATCGCTCATCACCCTCATCACATGTTGTTACATGTGGTCATTCTTCCTAATGGAGATTCAAGTGGCTTTTAGTTTATAATTATTATTTATAGTTGGAGAACTTGTTTCCTACTGTGGCCCAGTCTCTTCAGAATTATGGAAATACCCTTTCATAACAGAATAATGTTTAGCAAAATTGGGGCTTCACTAACTATGGGGATTCACTAGCTATAGATCAATTCTGTATTTAGTCATAATTTTGGGACTGTATCTCACACAAATAAATGTGAAACACATACTATACTTAATGCAGAATTGAGTATCTAGCGTAATTTGAATGATGATAACATTTGATTATTTGTTATTTCCCTGGGCTAAGTAATTCTTTATGTCCCCATTTCATGCATAAGAAAGTGCTTGAAAATTTCCAAGGTCTTACAGCTCATTCCAGTTCTCATATGGCAGAGTGGATGGGAGGCAGGCAATTCTGATTGGTTCAGTCTGTGCTACATGTTTAACTATGATGTCCAAAATGCGTAGTATTTAGGCTTGTATGTGATAACACCTCTGGAAACTATGATTCTGAGTAAGGCAAATCTGGGTCTTAGTCCTTTCTGTATCCATGCTCCAGCATAGTGTCCTACCCATAGTTCACTAACTGTGTGAATAAATTAGGTTTAAATTTTATCTCTAATATAGACTGAAGTATGAGGAAGGTATGGTTGGAATCTGTTTTTTCTGAAGACTGCTTTAGAGTGATGCCATTCTCATTTGTGTAAGTTACGAGTATTTGACGAGAATCTATGAGAAAGAGACTATGATAACCCTTTTGTCGATACCAAGGAGGTGTCAATAATGGAAAAACTGTGCAGTGCATCCTGTCCTGGGAATGACAAATCAGACAATACCTATTATCCACGTGTCATTTCCTGGTTGAGGACATAAAAACAGATCAAGGCAAAACCCAGTGCGTGTTTAAATTAGCGGTGCGGATCGATGTCCATATTTCTTCGTGTCATGTTTCATTATGTTGAACTCTTTATGTCATCGTAACCCAAGGCATCTTAATGTAACCTGACATCCAGGCTATGTTGCATTAGAAAGATAAGAAGCTCTGCATTTGGTTAATGGTTGGCAAGTACTCTAATGCTCTCCATTTGCCTAGCGAAAGGTTGTCTCCTGCTGTGTGCTGGTGAGGTCATTGCTGTATCAAAGGTGGTTACCTCCTGTATGATGGTGAGGTCATTGCTGAATTAAAGGTTGAGAGGTCAGAGAGCATAAATTTACATTTCTTAGAAATATTCCCTTAGGTAGACTTCTCATCTTTGTATTTTCCTATGATCTTCAATTTTTGGTTTTGTACAGTAAAATTATTCTTTATGAAAGAGCTTAAATAAGATAATTTAAACTGATGCAATTCCATTCAATTTTTTGAAGAGAAAACATCACTCACCTATTAAGATTTTGTTTAAATACTGTGATTTCCAATGCACTTTTTTTGACCATTTACTTTTCTACTTTCCTGATCTTTTTCATAGCAAATGATCTGCACTGTTGTGTAATATCTTACATTCTGATAACAGATTTTGAGGATACAGCTTAAGTTTACTAAACACTGTAATCTGTTTTCAGGACAGGACAGAGGTCGTCTTGACAGCTGTTGTTGCTCAGTAATTCTGTACTCTAAAGCATGTGTAAAACTCATTGAGAAGTGTACAGAAATTTATTACCACATTGTTCTACCAGTCTACAAATGGTCTGGGGTAATAATCAGGAATATGCAATCATGAGGAAAAGACTATGGGAGAGTAAATACAAATATGTTATATTGCACTACAGTACACTACAACACACTACATTACACTACAGCACACTACACTACACTACACTACATCTTACTACCATTGGACAGGATAGACAAACTGCTGAGAACCAATGGTAAGTGATAGAAGAGGCACATTCAATGTTGATAAGGAAAAATTAGCACATTAAACACAGTGGGTCAGTATGAAAGATGGGTCATTTTTCATCCAAAAAAAATGATGACTAGAAGACAGTGAAATGGGAAAAAGGAAAGATAATCTCCCAACCAAGAATCTGTACACAGTGAAATGACCCTTCAAATGTCAGAAGCAGGAGCTGGAGAAATGGCTCAGTGCTCTAGATTCAGTTCCCAGCACCCATATGGTAGCTCACAGCTGTCTGTACTCCAGTTGCAACACCCTCTTCTGGCCTCTGTGAATACCAGATCTGCACATGATGCACAGATCCAAATGTAAGCAAATACTCATATATGTAAAATAAAAATAATTTTTAAAATGTCAGTTGTAGACGAATTTCTAAACAGTCTTATTAAATAAAAAACACAGAGCCAAATATAGGGGTGAAAGCCTTAGAGATCAGGGAAATAGTGAGAGCCACCAACTAACCTTACCTTACCAGCTCTGCAACTCCCAAAAGTGAGCTACTTCCTGTCTACCCACACCTTTATTGCCTTGCTATTCTGCTCTCTCATTGGCTCTTAGCCCAGCTATGTCACTGCCTGTCTGTACAGACCTCCAGGTCTCTATGGTTGGTACTGGGATTAAAGGTGTGTGTCACCATGCTTGGCTCTGTTCCCTAGTGTGGCCTTGAACACACAGAGACCCTGCCTGCCAAGTGATTGGATTAAGAGCATGTGCTACCACAACCTGACTTTTGTGTTTACTTAAAACGTCTTGCTATTTCCTCTGATCTCCAGGCAAACTTTATTTATTAACATAAGAATAAAATATCACCACATTTCAGCACCAATAAAATATCACCACAGTCAGATGTTACACTTATAAAGTCTCATCAATATGACTACTTAAACATGAGCTAAACAAAGACAGCAACAGTAGACATGCCAAAGTGGATAGGAGAAAGCACAAGAATCCTTAACCCTACACAAGGGACTACAGGCAGCTAAGGAATGCAGAGAGCAGTAGAAATAGCCTTCCCTAAAGAAGAGCACATAAGTTGGTTCTACACTACCAAATGGTCATCCCTGAAAACATAGATACCATGATAGTTTACAGACCAATCATGATGTAGCTTCTATTTATAAATATATATGTATTTACTTATACACGTATATATATATATATATAACAATACATAAAGAAAATGTGGCCATGGATTTGAAAGACATTAAGGAGGGATATACGGGAGAGTTTGCAGGGAGGAAAGAGAAATGAGAAATTATTATAATATAATTTCAAAAATAAAAGCAGTAGATGGGCAGTGTGGCACATGCTTTTAATCCCAGCACTTGGGAGGCATAGGCAGGTGAATTTCTGTGAGTTGGAGGCCAGCCTGGTCTACAGAGTGAGTTCCAAGACAGGCTCCAAAGCTACACCCAGAAACCCTGTCTCAAAAAACCAAAAATAAATAAAGTAATAAAAATGAGAGCGAAGGAACTAATTTTGAGAAAACACATTGCCAAATTTACCGTTAGAAAGATAAAATTCATCACAATGAATGAAATTAGGGTCAATGGAGGAAATTTCATTCCTCAAGAAGAGATGGAAGACAGCAACATGATTAATACAAGGATTAATGTACATAATTTTCAAACTTTTTTTAAACTTTAAGCAAAGATGATATTGTAAGGTGGAGCAGAAACTGGTAGAGAGATAGGAGAGAGATGGACAACAGCATGCTTGCAAAGACTGCAGTGTTTATACAAAGTGAGAACTGCTAATGTAAGAATGGTAAGGAAAAGCAGATAAATCGAGGATGCAAATTTTAATGTCTAGAGCAACAACAAAAATAAGAATGACAAATATAAGCACTTTTAAAAGCCTATAGAGCAGAATACTAAAATTATTAAATTAACAAAATAAAAGACCACCAAATCACAGAGAAATAAATAAACACCAAAATAAGAAGTAATACTCAAGATGGAAAATCAAATCAATAGATTGGATCAAAATACAAAATATGTATTGTCTATAAGAGGCAATTTAAATGTAAATTGATAGGATGACTCTAAAAGTAATGTAAATGCATAGAAATGCAATCACAGATGAGTGTTAGCATATCCACTTAGTAGTCAACATCACAGACTTAAAGAGTATCTAAGAAGCACTACTTTATTCACATTAACAGACTATTTTACTGTACTTGATAGCCACAGAATACATCTTATTTTCTATTGCACATGGATATTCAGGTAAAGAATGGTCATTTATTTTCTGGTAAAACACATCTTGTCAAGAAACCGAAATCTTATAAAGTATATTATCTGGACAATAGCATTAAATTAAAAATCATTGAGAGTAAGTTATATAGAAAACATCCAAATATTTTGAAATTAAGGAATACATTTCTAAAACAATCCATATGTGAAATATGAGATGACAAGAGAAATTGGAAGATTTCTTGAGTGAATTGTTATAATGCTAAAACTTGTACTTTGTGGACAAAAAAGCATTAACCATAGAAACTGTTGGCCTTGAATAGATGAAATTCAAAAGCTTGGTAATATAAAACAGGAATATTGAGCAGCTGACACTTCCAGGTATTGCTGGGAGAGCTATCATCAGTATAACCACTTAAGACCATTGGCTGCTCCCTTGTTTCAAAGATAAGCATACACTTACACATGGCCAGGCAGCTTCACGCCTATGTATACAAGAGGAACAAAAGCATTTTTCTATACATGAATTACATAACTATGTTCATAATGGTTTTCATCATCAACAGCTCGAAATTGCAAACCACTCAAGAACTGATACAAATTAATCATGGTATGTAATATCATGCCACAGAAAGGGACGAGCTGCACACAACAGGGGTGGATCTTAAAGACTTGTGGCTGAAAAGTTATTTACACACAAGTACATGGGTGATTGTATTTGTATGGAATTTAAGCAAAAAAAAAAAAAAAACACTAAATCAGGAGACAGGGATTCAGACTTGTGACTACACGGAGTACTGAAGAAATTACCATAAAGGGCTATGTGTACTTTTGTGTTGTGATGGACATGGCTGGTCTTGGGATAAATGTTTTGGCAAAATTTGATACATGGAACACTTTAAATCTAACTGGCCTATACTATCCATACCACAAAATAACAATAATTTAAAAGCATTTGGTCATGCAAATCTCCAGGTTCATTTTGCAGAACTTTTGATTTAGTGGGTGATGGTGTGAACCACTTATTATGCACTTAAAAAACGAGGCCTTGGTTGGCTCTCAAAGATGTGGCCCACCAATTTTATGACCCAAATTACTAATCTGACCTAATATTCATATCTAGAAATACTGCTTTTTCACAAAACAAATTAAACAGATTGGAAAGATAGCTCCGTCTGAAGCATCTATTTCTGACTTGACTTTGAATCCCTAGCACTCACATAAAAATCTGGATGTAGTGGCATGTACCTGTCACCCCAATGCTGTGTGTGTGTGTGTGTGTGTGTGTGTGTGTGTGTGTGTGTGTGTGTGTGTGTTGCTGGCTCTGCAGCTGGGATCCCACTGTCTCTGATCCCGGGGCCAGAGGGTGAATAGACGCAGAACCAAATGCAAGGCTCTGGGAGGTTGTAAGCAATCTCGTTTGTTAAACAAAGGACTGAGGTATTTATGTGTGTACTTTTTGGAGATCTCTGCTTCCAGCTGCTGTGGTGTTTCCTGGTTGGCTCTGGGTCGTATGTCAGCAGTGGCCATCTTGGGGATCCGGTTTCAGGGTCCTCTGGGTCAGGATATTACTGTGCATGTCAGAGCTCTTTGTTTGCTTAAGGCATGGCCCAGTACTTTAGGCCTTACCTGCCGTGTGTGTGTGTGTGTGTGTGTGTGTGTGTGTGTGTGTGTGTGTATGTGTGTGTAGACAGGTGGATCCCTAAAGGTTGTTGGCCCATCAGCCTAGTCATGAGCTCTAGGTTCATAGAGATCCTGTCTCAAAAAATAAGTGGAGGACCTGTCCAGGAAGACAGGTGATGTCAATCTCTAGTACCATTTATGCATGTGCATCCTCCTCTCAGCCTTCTATCTGCCTTGTTTCTTTTAAAGTCAGTAACACAAAGTCCTATCCAGCTAGGTTTGTGGGTTAGCATCTAACCAGTAGTGATTTCCCCTTCTCCAAATCTTGCTGAGTGTTGTATTCAGCCTGGATCTTACACATACACCATGCTGTATGGTTATCTCTTTCTTGTGTGGTTCTCTTCTTTCCCATAGCATTGCTGCTGTGGATATCGTTCTGTATAAATAAAACACTGATTGGCCAGTGGCCAGGCAGGAAGTATAAGCGGGACAAGGAGAGAGGAGAATTCTGGGAAGTGGAAGACTGAGTTGGGGAGACACTGCCAGCTGCCACCATGACAAGCAGCATGTGAAGATGCCGGTAAGCCACTAGCCACGTGGCAAGGTATAGATTTATAGAAATGGGTTAATTTAAGATATAAGAACAGTTAGCAAGAAGCCTGCCATGGCCATACAGTTTGTAAATAATATAAGTGTCTGTGTGTTTATTTTATAAGTGGGCTGTTGGACTGTCGGGGCTTGGCGGGACCCGGAGAGAAAACTCCAGCTACACATTGCAAACTCTTACTGAAAACATTCTTACTTCTTCAACTCTTGTAGCTAGCTTTTCTCTTCCATCATCCTCGTTAAAAGTAAAACACTTAATAATATGTTTTTAGATTAAGAGCACAGGCTTTGGGGTTACATATGAATATGCATTCCAGCACTGGAACCCACACACTGTATAAGATTGGCAAAGTTGTTTTCATTTTCATTTATAAGAGGGATTAGTAATTCTTTTTTCCATTAAGCTGCTGGTGGATTATCTGGTGCCTCTTAGGCACCTGCCATGGTTGTCAACAATGCTGTTGGTGATGACTTTGTTATTGGCAGCTACAACTTTGTAATTTTGGTTGGTATCCTTACTATTTGAGACTATTTGTGAATTTACATGTTATATAATCTAATCAATTCATTTCTGAAACAAGAAATCTGAGGTCAGAGAGAAAGTAGCCTGTCTTTACTTACTTTGTCTTTAAAAACAGTAATTTCAGGGTTGGAGTAATGGTTCAGTGGTTAAGAGGACATGGTGCTCCTGCAAAGGACCAGATTCCAGTTCCCAGCACCCATGTTTGGTGGCTCACAATCACCTATAGCTTCAGATAAAGTGTTTCTTGCACGCTGTTCTGGTCTTCTCAGGCATTTGCACATACGTGCACTTATGGATTCCCAGACATGGCAGACACATGCACACAAATAAAACCAAACCAAAACTAAATCCTTTAAAAAGAACAATTTTCTAGCTTCAAAGTTTATGGTCTGAGTTGCTTTTCCTGGGCCTCTAAAATACTCTGTTGCGTAGACACTTGCCACCAAACTTGCAAACCTGAGTTTGATTGCTATGATGCTTATAGTGAGTCAAGAGAATCCACTGCTTAACATTGTCTTTTTACCTTTATTCATACTGTGTAGTAAATACATGCCCCTCATATACAAACAAATAAGTTAATTAATGTGATTAAAATGAAAACTGCATATACTACATGCAATTTAACATCACATTGCTTCTGTACAGAGAATATTTTCCCAGGTAAAGAATTATACTGTACAAGGTGAAACTTAGAGTCCCCTAATTATTTTTCTATGTGCATGTGCAGTACAGAGCATGTCTGTTCTCATATCCTCACATTATCATGCAACTTAGTTCAGAGAAGAAACACCTTACTTGACTGTTGTCAGTCCACCCTGTACTATGACCTCAGACCTCAAAGTCAAGTACCCTTGCTCCACTTTGACTGTGTGATTTCTGGATCCCTTAATTTTTCTCTAGTAAGCCAAAAATCCAACTAGAACATGCAAGTCTTGACCCAGAAGCTACCCAAGAACCTCACTGCATCCATTTCTTCTCTGTTATCAAGGATGGAATGAAATGCCATGTTGAGAAGTGTGCATGGAATTCTGCAGAGGGTAAGAGAAAAAAGTCTGAGACCTGGAGTTTGGAAAATTAGCTCTAAAATTCTCCTGCTTTAAGGGATGATGGGATCTGTGAAGGTGGTGTTTTCTGTGGCAGCTGTATTGTCTTTGTGAAAATGCTATCTTGTTCTGAGGCACACTGAGGTGCTGGAGGCTCTCCTAGATTGTCTCCTTTCCTCTTGGGCTCCCAGGGCATTCGTGGTTAAGTGCACTAAGAGCTGCTGATCATTGTGATTTCCTTTAACCAGCTTGAGACACATTCTTTGCCTTTCAATTTTTGATGTCAGCTCCTAATGTGTTGGGCCAAACACGTTGGAACTTGTTAAGATTCTCCAAATAGCTTCTTTGTGCTGGTGAAATCACACCAGTGACAGGCCCTCACTCCATCTCCCTGGAGCTTTTATGCATGTGTTATGCCCCCTACTGTCTCCATCACTCTGTCTCACAGAGGACCTGACATTCCATGCCAGAACTCAGACACCAGCAACACTTATTATTTTTTAAAACTTCACTTCTCAGTGTATTTTCCTTTATTCCAACTCAACATAATAAAGTTGCCAAAACTCTGCCTCCACTGGAGTGAAAACCATTCATTTGTCGTCTCAATTTAAGATTTCTGAATCCAAATAGAGGAGTATTCTCCACGGATGTAATGGGACATTTAGCAATTCATTCATTTTCTTCACATGCTACTTATTTAGGCACTCAGCGGTTGGTGGCTTTGATGTGGAGTGGTGAAATTATAAAGACATTACATATCATAAAAAGTATAAATGAAAGAAAACACAGACCCTCTTTTATATCAGGCTAAATTGACTGCTGTCATATTAAGGATGTTTTGTTTTATAAATTATTCCTCTTTCAAGGTACTTCCTTGTGTAAATCACTACTTTGTATTTTATATCTGTTGTCCTTCCTTCCTTCCTTCCTTCCTTCCTTCCTTCCTTCCTTCCTTCCTTCCTTCCTTCCTTTCTCCCTCCCCCTCTTCCTCCCTCTTTCCCTTCCTCCCACTCCCACCCCCCCTCCCTCTCCCTCTTTCTTAAACAAACAAACAAACAAACAAGAAAACAAAACAGGTTTTATTTTCCAATACACTGAAGGCAAGAAATCTCAGGGCTGTAATACTCAAATCAATGTGTCTGGTACCAAACTTGTTCCAGAATTTGAAATAGGGGCTTTTAAAGGATTAATAGCATGCATGGAGGAAGGTGTACTGGATGTATCTAAAGGTCCTTGGAATCAAATGAGATTCATAAGCTGTATTATTCAACACTTATTTATTGAAAAGTTTCCACCAGTGCAGCTATGTCTTTGACATTTTTCTGTGAAGCCAAGACTGCTTAATGATGCTGCTGACTTCTGTAGCCCATTCTGTGTCTATCCACTGTCTGTTTACTTAATCCAGTCCCAAGGATTAGTCCCTGCTGAGGGTGTGACTGCATGGAGGGAGGCGGGGGGCAGATTCCAGATGAAAAGTAGAATATTCCTGCACCAAATATCTCAGGAGTTGGGAGTGGGCCTTGTGAGTCTCTTGAAACAGGTGAGGGGTCTCATTTGGCAATCCCATGAAAAGTAAAGCTGTTGGAGGAGTAGGAGGAGAGATGGAAGACATTGAAGTTAAAACATGCCAAGGTAAAAGATTTATTTTGGGGGAGAGGTCCCTTCTGAAACTATGGGTACCAGAATAAGACCAAGATCAGGAGAAGGTAAGAGCAGAGGCAGTGAGAATCTTCTGAGATATGGTAAACGTAGGGTTTTCTTCTTGATCTGGAATTTCTAAATGATGTCAACTGCTTTTTCTTGTGGTTAACTACTATTGGCTACAGGTGGCCATTTTCATTTAGACCAAAATAGGTACCTAGAAAGAACTGGGATCAGATGATGTGAACTAATACCATCTGATATAACTATTAACAAAGGCTTGTTCTGTTACTACAATATTAAATAAAAGACATACCTGCTTCTCATTTCTCCATTGTGCTCTTTATAATGGATGATTGCATTTGCTATACATATCTCACCTCCCTGAACATCTAAGTCCTTGGTGAGCTAAGACTTCCTTGGCATTCTTCAACAAACACTGAGGGACTTTCTACTAATTAATGACAGATTCTCAGTCAGCATCATGGTCCCTGGCACACAGCTTGAGCTATATTCCTCTTTCATACAACCTCCAGCTCAGAGTGAGGACCAGGATACCTCAGCCCTCCTTGCCCCTTTGAAGTTGCTCCCTCCTGCCTTGTTAGAGCTTATCCTGGAACTGTGGCAATGATTTGCAAATTATAGTGTAATAAATTCTTAATCCAGTTTTATTTTAATATCTTCATTAATTATGTGGAAGAGGGAGACAACCGCTTGCTAATTAAATTTTCAGATGTTGCTAAATTGGGAGGAGTTGGAAACCCAGCCAAGAGCCAAAATGCTACATGAAGGAATGCGAGGAAGCTGTAAGGATACAGGTAGGAGTAGAAAGACATCAAGGCCAATGGAGAAGGACAGTTCCATTATCCTGGGGAGGGAAGCAGCCTGGAGGATCAGGCCAGTCATGGACTGTGAAGGAATGATGATAGGAGCTTCAGGATAGGCAATGACAGATCTTCCTCCTTTGAGAAAAGGTCCCTGCCTTCTTTCTGGTTTGGTCCCAATGGATATCAAAAGCAAGAAAGAGCTCCAGCAAGTCAGTGGGTACACAAAGCTTCACTTCCAGGAGTCCCTAGCACTTAGCACCTGCTGGGGCACACAGAGATCATTAATGTGGGGAAATGGCTTAGATGGAACAAAAAGCACTATGGGGATATAGAAACTTGTTACCTTCCCTAGGGTGATGATAATTATTATCAATCTCTGTTAAGTTAAATTTAATTGAAGATGATTAGGGGGGATCTGGCATGTGGGGGGAAAAGCAGAGGAGAAATGGCAGCCAAAATAGTTAACAAGGGCTTCCACTTCTACACAGACTTAGCCCATTTCTTGGAAGTTAACCAAGTTTTCTGGGATGTTTAAGATCCTTAGAAACCAAATCATGTGCCAGAGGAAACATCTCAGTGCCTCATTAACTCTTTCAGGCCAGGTTACCTGGAAATTCAGTTAGAGAGTATGGGCTCTGAGGCCATTGCCATTGTCAAGTGGAGAACTTTATTTTGGAGCTTTCTTAGCATTCTTTTAATCCCTCTTCAGAAATCTCAATTGCAAATTAATCATTCTCAATTTTAGCCACCAGATACCACCGAGTATCCTACTTCCTTGCATAGTTTTCTGCCAACTGGATATTAGTTGCAATGTATTCACAGGGTATGGATGGGGAAGAAGGAGTGATATTAACATCCAGGGCACAGCATCTTCAAAGCCAGATAAAACCCCAACAGTAATGCTTGTCTTGCTAAAAAATGGGAGGCAAGTGCATTAGCAAAGCCAAATAACCAAGCAAACAACAGTCCCTACCCCCACAAAACAAACAACAAACAAACAAAACATCAACAAAAACCCACAGCACATCAGTAGCAAAATCACCTTCAGACAGCACAATTTTATCTATTTTTTCTCAGACTAGATTTTAAATTCCAGAGGTCATAGACAAGAGTTTCTCTCTCTCTCTCTCTCTCTCTCTCTTCCCTCTCTCTCTCCTCTCTCTCTCTCTCTCTCTCTCTCTCTCTCT
>CABHPR010142966.1:12153-36445 GCA_902168415.1 Peromyscus melanophrys
CATACACCCTCTATTAAGTCCATTTACTTTTGCTTGTATGTATATGTATTTAGGGCTGTCCACTTGGAATTGAATCACATTTGGGGCTCATGCCTGTGGAATACTGATTCTTTCTCTCCCAATAGCCATTCATTGTCTGTAATTCTTCATCTATAGGTAGGACCTTATGGGATTTCCCCTAACAGGTGTTATCATGATCAGGTTTTGTGTAGGGAACCATATTGTTGAGATTGCACAGGTTCACCTTCCCTGCCATCTGTTGGGAGATACTGTCTTGCCGAAGATGTCCTGGTCCTCTGGCTCTCACTCTCGGGAATCTAGGTTTGTGACGATATCTCCTGCAAAGTCTTCAACAGCCTTCCAGAATCAAATCAGGTCCCTATGATGCTTCTGTGTTTGAGAATTTCTTGAGTCTAAGGTATGCAAAAACAGCTTTTGTGTTACCCCATGTGGAGCTTTTCTTCTTTTCTGCCTTTCCCAGTTTCCAAAACTGGGTCACCCTCAGGCCTTCGTGGATTCACCTTATTTTTATGGATGGCTTTTGTTTTTCATTATCATTGTAATTAATTTTGGGAATGAGCAGAGGAAATGAAATATATTTAACTCTTCATCAACTTAAAGTTTTGTGATTTATTTATTTATTTTTTTACAATCATATTGATTCTTGAACAAATACTTTGGGGCCTGTTGTATTGCCTCTACATCAGGCAGTAACCCTTTTTATTGAGGTACGTGACAAAGTAACCAATGAGTCTATAAAGTTACACAGTTCTTCTATCAGTTTCCTGGCTCTGTTGGCAATTGGTGCTTTATGTGTCCTTGGCGGTACCATGGAGATCATATGCTCTGTCATAGTCATATGCACACGCCATACAACCAGTTCTGGAAAACGAATCATGACTCAACATACTGTGAACTTTTTTAGAGGTGGACTCTGCTCAAAGACTGCAAAACATGAAACATATTTTCAAGGGTTGAGAGAGCCGTCACTGTTTCTACCTCAGTGAAACTATTTTTATAGATTGTTTTATAGTTATTTTTGAGAAAATTTGAAACTCCCAAACCAGTGCTTATCTCTTGGTTTGCTGAACTTTATTTCACATCCTTTGAAATGTATATTTGTTGATTAAGTAGAGATATGATTTTAATATTCTGTAATGCTTGTCCCAGTATTACTCTTTTTAAGCTCCAAGAGTGTCTTATTCTAACATAATGGAATAAATTGAAGAAGTATGTGCTTATTTTTATCTGTATTTCTTAGGATATTTATCTCTGTGGCTCCTCAGTTTTGTTTTTTCCCCCCATAGGAGATCATAAGATAATGCTACTTATTTTAATTTGTATTCTAACTGGTACCTTTCATCATTTTAATTCTGTTTTTGGATCTCTCTCAGCATCATTGTGCTTATTTGGACATTCATTAAAAAGAACAAGAAGTGATTCTGGTATAAATTCCTTTTAAAATACTTTTTACTTTATGTGTGTGCGTGTGCCTAATGTCTTCAGAGCCAGAAGAGGGCATAGGGTGTTAAAGATGATTGTGAACCACTATGTGAGTGTAGGGAAACAAACCTGGGTCCTCTGCGAGAACAGCTGATACTCTCAATCACTGAGCCATCTTTTCAACTTTGCTGCAAGTTCTATATGTGTTTTCATTAAGGGCATCATTGCTTTCTTTTTGGCTCAATATATTCCTGATGACACTCAGAATGTTTCTCGTAAGCTTCATTCTACAGTCTTTCAAACAACTATAGATGCCCAGTTGCTGTGTAAGAAGGTATAACCTTTCTTTGTTGCTTTAATAGAATAAAAACAAACGGGTTCAAGGAGCTTCTTTAGAAGTCAGACAGCACAGCTCTGTGTTAGGGAACACACCTTCAAAGGGGCTCAAGAGTCTTGGGTGAGGCTTTCCTACAAAGCCTGGACTCTTGGATCCTATTGAGGGATTGACTCACTAGATGAGGTTGACTAATGCATATTATATTAAGTCCATGTGAGTTTAGGTAAATTTATGGTTGAGAAGAATTTGAATATTCCTCTCTTTCCTTCTCTAATATCCCTTATATGGTTTTTATCATGCACATCTTCCTTCCCCTTTGCATGCTTATGCTATTTCCAGTTTCCTCTCGGGTTCAATGACTACCTGCATATCTCCATCTGTCACTCCCTCTTTTGCTACCCATGTGTTTTGTCCTATCTGAGATCAAGAGGATTTAAGATTTGAGCTTTGGTCCGCCTGATTTTCTCTTTAGTCAAATGACTTGCCTGTATACTGCAACACAGCTTGACTGTTCTTTAGAAACGTACAATTCAAATCGTGTAACTCCTTAACTTTGTATTACACTCAAAAGTATGCTTATTTGTCAGCGCCTGCCATTATGGGTCCTTGTCCTACATCCTTTTTATCTTCAGCTAAGATCTTGCATTATCAGATATGCTATCCTTCTTGCTATGCTGGGAGCACACCAAGCTCAATGCTGTCTTAGTCTGAATGCACCCAGGTTTCTTTACCTAGGTCCCTGCTGGGTGCATATTTTTGCATAGTTCAGTCTTTCATAGCATCCAAGAATAACATCATCTGAGCTCTTGAGAAAGGCCTGCCTCCTTATTTCCTCCCACCTGTCGCTCTTTCTGTGTGTTCTATAGACACATTCTAAGATTTGATTCTACTTTAGTTTTGTACTGTTTTGAGCTTGTTGTTTTCATAGTTCAGTGTGCTGACTAGTTTTATGGCAACTAGATACAAGGTAGAGAGTCAAGAAGAGGGAACCTCAACTGAGAAAATATCCCTACCAGACTTGCCTGTGGTCAAGCCTATCATGCATTTTCTTAGTTGATGATTGATGTGGGAAGACCCAGTTTATTGTGCGTGGTGGCTGGGTGTTATAGGAAAGCAGGCTGAACAAGCCAGGAGGAGCAAGCTAGTAAGTGGCATTCCTCCATGGCCTCTGCATCAGTTCCTGCCTCCAGGTTTTTGCCCTGACTTCCCTGGATGATTGACTACAAGCTATAATATGAAATAAACACTTTCCTCCCCAAATTGCTTTTGCTTAGGGTGTTTTATTGCCACAATATAAACTCTAATACAGTTACTCTTCATACAATTTTCTTGGTGCTGCTCCAGATGTAACAGTCTAACAACATAGCTATCTATGTAGACCAGAACTTTACCACGTCAGGGGGATCAGGGAAGTAGCTTTACTTTCCACAACTTAGATAAAATCACGGCCTTGAATCTGAGATCATGTCATGGTTTTGTTTCAGTCATCACCCACTTATTCTATCTGTAAAACTCTCAAGGTTGATAGTTCATTTTATTAAATCATACATTCACTGGCATTGTTCTTTCTGTTTCCCAATGCGACAGCATTCCTTCTTTTTGTCATTCCATGTATATTTCAAGAACTTTCTTTTTCGATTTTTAAGGGTAAAGCTATTAACAATGAATGATCTTAGCTTTTTTTTTTTTTCAACTTAAAAATGTCATTATGCCCCCTTCATTCCTAACGAGCAGGTGCCAGCACTACAGAATTAGCAGTCGACAGCTCTTTCCTTTCAACTTTTGGAAAGTGCTGTGCCTTTTCCTTTTAGCCTCTGCTGCCTCAGGGAAATGTCTGCTGTCATTTGAACCGATGTCTTCTCAGAAGTGATGTGGCATTTCCTCTTACTGCTCTTAAAGTTCGGCTTTGTCTGTAGTGTTCAGACACGTCTTGGAAGAAGTTTGATTGAATTCATCCTACTGGGAACTCCCTCAACTTCAGAAAGTTGTGACTTTTGCCAAATTCGGGAAGGTGCTAGCTATTATTTAGCTGCACTCTCCTGCAGACCCACCATGTTTCTCCTTTCCTGTTGGGGCTCAGATGATGTGAGTACCAGATCTTCTGACAGGTTTTTACTTCTCTGTTCAGCTCGGGTAAGTTCTACTGATTTTCTTAAGTGTATTGGTTCTATCTTCTATCATACTATTCTACTTTTGAATCCATTCAGTAGGTTTTAGTTTCAATACTTTATTTATTTATTTATTTATTTTTGGCTTTTTTCGAGACAGGGTTTCTCTGTGTAGCTTTGCGCCTTTCCTGGATCTCGCTCTGTAGACCAGGCTGGCCTCGAACTCACAAAGATCAGCCTGGCTCTGCCTCCCGAGTGCTGGGATTAAAGGTGTGCGCCACCACCGCCCGGCAAAAGGATTTCTTTTTTTTTTTTTCCGAGACAGGATTTCTCTGTGTAGCTTTGTGCCTTTCCTGGAACTCACTCTGTAGACCAGGCTGGCCTCGAACTCACAGAAATCCACCTGTCTCTGCCTCCCGAGTGCTGGGATTAAAGGCGTGCACCACCACCACCCCACCTAATACTTTATTTTTAAGGCTTATTATTTTCATTTGGTTCTTTTAAATTTTTCTAAAGTGTGTTTATTTTTTTAATGTGTATAGATGTTTATTTTTTTAAAAATGTGTATAGATGTTTTGTCGGCATCTATGTGTATCATGTGTGTGCAGTGCCTGTGGAGTCCAGAAAAGAGCATCAGATCACCTGGGAGTGGAGTTACAGACTGTTGTGAGCTGTCATGTGGGTGCTGGGAACTAAACCTGGGTCCTCTATAAAAGCAACAAGTGTTCTTAGGCACTGAGCAATCTTTCCAGCCCATGAATCTTTTAAAATAAAAAAAATGGTAAAATCTTTTTCATTTACTGTATTTTGATTATATTCTTACCCCTCCTCCAACTTCTTCCCAATCCTCCCCACCTATCTACCCACACAACTTCATGTTCTCTCTTTCTCTTCATCTCTCTCTCACAAAAATAAACCCTCAGGAAAAATAACAACAAAACATTCCAAAGAATACTCAAAGCAAACTTAAAAAAAAGGAAAAAGAGAAAATCAATAAGGCAAAAATACTAAAATAAAAAGCACATAGAAAAATATAAAGTATTATCTTAGGCAATGTTCTTACACCATGACCACACCAACTCATATTTTAAAAAAAAGCATTTAATTGGGGCTTTCTTCGAGTTTCAGAGGTTTAGTCCATTATTATCATGGTGTAGGTATGTATTTTGGCAGATCATCTCCCTATTTAGTTTATCAGACAGTTTCTTGCTCCTTTTGTGTCTGTGACTCTAGTAATGGAACT
The DNA here is from genome assembly GCA_902168415.1 of Peromyscus melanophrys. Lineage (NCBI taxonomy): Eukaryota > Metazoa > Chordata > Mammalia > Rodentia > Cricetidae > Peromyscus > Peromyscus melanophrys. Next base: position 17,285 of record CABHPR010142966.1, read on the forward strand.
GTTTTGATGACATTTTTACATGGCTGGTTTGTCTTGTGAGGCTAGAGCCCAGTGAAGTGGAAGGAAATTCCCCCAGTGAGCTTGCAAGGTTTATTCACAGATGAGAGGGAACCTCTGATTCACCAGGACCTAGAGTACTTCCTAGGCTAGACACTTGTGAAAGTGTCCCCCACGAGGGGGCGAGGGGGCTCTTTCTTTTATAAACTAGCTTTCATAAGGGATGGGGTGTGTTCTGTCTTTTGTGGCTGGGTAGAAAGTGATGTACATGTACTGGGTTGACATGTGTGTCTCTAAGTGAATGATGTGATACTTCATGATATCCCTTCAAAGTTATGAATGGTAAGCATAAGCTGTGATATGGGTTTGATCGTGTTTTTTGAGAATTTGAAATCTGAACGAGGAGCAACAAGTCTGTATGAATATGAGCAAGAATTGCCAAGTGAATACTTGAGAGGTGTGAAACAGCTGTCTAGACTGAGCTTGACAGACAAGTGTTCGGAAAACGTACCTTTAAGAAGAGAGGAAAGAATAAAGAATATTCCCAGAGATAATTAGGGATTGAGCCCAGATAAGACAATATTGTATTTTGCAAATTCTTCAGAAAAACTCAGCTGGATCCTCATGACTTGGAGTCATACAAAACATCCATCTCTATGTTTGTGAGTGTTCAAATCCATTTATATTTCTACACACTGAATTGTCCTAATACTGTGTATTTAAGAAAATGATGAACTATCTGAATGCTTTTATTATGTATTGAATAGAATTTGATGAGATATTCTTTACATATAAAGCTTCGTTTCCTATTGTTCCTATGGGAAATTTTGGGTTTGAATCATAAAATTATTATTTACTATAAAATATAAGCTTTAAATGGGGGTATTTCTGTATGTTAGCTTTTTCTTTTAAGTGAGGCGTGTTTATCTCCCTATTAATTTATGTACCGCATAGGATGGGAGGTGAACAGGAACCATGCTGTGGTACCACCTAAATTCTTGGTGGTTCACTATTGAATTTTTATCTTGGTCATCAATTTATCCCAACAAATCTAATGACTCTTTCGGTCAGAGCTTTTGAAGGTAGAATTTAATATCAGTTAAAAATTTGCAAGGCAAATGTGGAGAAGTGTAGGGCAATGCTGAAGGAGAAACTTCTTTTACTTCAGCATTTCCCTGCCATAAAAGAAGAAAGCTATTGGCTCAAAGATCACATTTGTTTCCAAGGTTTTGAGAGGTAGAAATCAAAGCAAAAGATTAAAACTATAGCCTTTAAAATACACTGGTTCTATATTAACTAATAATCTATGAATGTTCAGCTATGATTTCAGGTAGCTGCCTTTTATGGGGTGTGTACATTTGCACATGTGAATCTATAGAAGGCTTTGAAGTGTAAGGAAAGATTTTAAGGCAGAACAGGCGAAAACAGACAAACACATCCTGTTAATCACTGAGAAGATATTAAGGAACATCAGTTAAAACTAAAAGCTTTGAAATCCAGAAAAAAATTGAGAGATTATTGTTTTTCTTAATTACAGGGTAAGAAGGAAGCCAATTCATTGTCTGTCCTGCTCCCATCTCAAAAGAGCTCCCCCACCCCAATAATAGATTATTATCCTCAATAATCTGTTATTCAGCACGAGACTTTAAGAACAGTTTTATTCATCAGCAAAATGAAGGAATCAGTTGCAGGGTACTCCCCATTATTCAGCATGGAATGCCTTTATTACATCATGTTCTTGCCTGACATTTCTCTTTGTTACTGTTAATGCTTGACTTCCAGTCCTGCCACAGAAGTTAGTGCACGTGGGCTTGTGTTCTGTCACCTAAAGGCTCGCAGCAGTGTTACCTCTTTGCTGAAGATACTTGGTCCACACGGAGTAAGAGGTGGAACATAGTGGACTCCTGGTACCATGCATGTTGATTACTATGGGGACCAAAATAAATAATTGGCTCTACAAGAAGCAATTCAGGGAATGAATTTCTTGGCAGACTCTTTGGATCCCATTATTGATTTCATTTTTTTTAAATCAATACAATCTTATTATATTTCATGGTGATGAAGTATTAAAAGTGACATTTCCCTACCTAGTTCATGTCACTAAAGATGAAGCAAGCACTGTTTGGGGGAAGGGTGGTGCATGTTCATGTCTTGTGTGTTAGTTGACTTTTCTGTAGAGAGGAAAAGACAACTAACGGAGAAGACAGCCTGTTGTCATTTTCTAAATCACTGTCATTTTCAAAACCTGGATCTTTTATTCACTTAGTGATGATACTCATGGAAGTAGATAAGCCAGGTTTTCTCATGTTGCTTTGCCATTCATAAGGGAAATTGACAATTATAAATTTGGATGCCTCCCTTTTTGGCTATTATCCCCTAACCACAGGATGAGCTTCATTTAATCTGTCATTTTAATCTCCCTCATCTGATTCTGACTTTGGAAATGTTTCTGGAAGAGTTTGCTCTGAAGGTGAGTGTTGTGGCCTGGACCCTGTTTGGCAGCTTATTCCCTTTCCCCAGGACTTCTCATTGCCATGCCCTTAAAACAGCATAATATAACGTTCTTTCCTGCCAGGCCTAGGATATGTGTAATGGTTTTCTGCTATGGGATTTCCTGCCTCCCCTATATACCAGATGTATTTGGTTCAATTAGTTCTTAATATTCTTAGATTTCCCTTACCTCTAATATTAAAAGGACAAAATTATAGATACAATGGAGTTCAACTTAGGGTTTGTTTTTTTTGTTGTTGGTTTTTTTTTTTTTTTGGTTTTTCGAGACAGGGTTTCTCTGTGTAGTTTTGTGCCTTTCCTGGAACTCACTTGGTAGCCCAGGCTGGCCTGGAACTCACAGAGATCCGCCTGCCTCCGCCTCCCGAGTGCTGGGATTAAAGGCGTGTGCCACCACCACCTGGCTCAACTTAGGGTTTTAAATACCTTCCCCTAGGTAATGAATTTCTCTTCTATTTGCTTTCTTTTGGCTTCCTGTGTTATGTTTTATGTCTTGTGGTTGACTGGTCTTTATCTTCAACAACAAGTCGTCTTATACATGTTTCTGTTTATATGACTTCTATTTTAAAATGTACACAACAATACAGTTATACACTTTTTATCTTGGAAGATTATTTCTATAGATTTGAGTAGAAAAATTCACTTATATAGTATTGATTGTCAATTATGGTCCTATCCAATACTAGTCTTAAAAATACCTTATTTTATTTTTATCTACATGAATATGTATGTGTCTGTATGTGGGTGTGTCGTGTGAGTCCAGGTACCTGTGGAGGACAGAAGACAGAGTCTGATCTTCTGGAGTTAGAGTTACACGCAGTTGTAAGCATCCAAAGTGGGTGCTGGGAATTGAATGCAGGTCCTCTGTAAGAGCACTGCGCCGTTAACTGTCAAGCTGTCTCTCTAGTTGACTCCCAATAATTTTTGTATTTCTCTCTTTATAATAAAAACAGCTTTCTTCCGAACATGGTCCATTAATTTCTCTGCTGGGTATATATGCAGAGGAACTGAAGCTGGCATGCTGAAGAGACAGCTGCAGTCACATGATCCCTCCTTGCATCACTATTTCCAGCATCCAAGATACGGGCTCGACCTAAGTGTTTACTGATAGATACGCAGATAAGGAGAATGTGGTATACACATATAATGGAATATCATTTGACCATAAAAGGATGAAAATATGCAGGAAAATAAGTAGAACAAAAAGGACACATCTTGTGGGAATTCATTCCATTCAACCAATGGTTCTTGGGATATCTGACCCAATGGGTGTGGTCTTGGTTGTATACATGACCACTGAAGAGGAGAGAGAGAAGGGTCATGCTCTCTCTTGGGTAGCGAGGACTGGGTCAGGTGGTGTGGAACAGCTTGTAGTTGGTTCCCATCACCCTTGAGCAGAACGGAGGACAATGACAGCTAGATAAGTTGAGGTGTTTATTTCATTCTGTATCCATGAGTGTATTATCCCCATTTTATATCTTAATACATTCCTGAGATCCTTTAACAGACTCTTGTGAGATTGTATAATAGACACCATGTCAAGTGAACTAAGCCAGGCACAGGAACATAGCTACTTCATGACCTAACTTATACATGGAAGATTAAAAAGTGATTTTCAAAAAATAGAGAATAAAACAGAGAATCAGAGAACAGTGTGGGGAGAAGGGAGGGATGGGGAAATGATGATTAATGGGCATAGTGATGCAATTGGATAGAAAGATTCTTTTGTACAATTACTTTTTCATTGTGTGCATGTGTGTGCACACATGCATGCATGCATGCATGAGTGTGTGTCCAAGTGTGCCAAGGCACATGTGTGGAGTTACAGGGCAACTTGCAAGAATAAGTTCTCTCCTTCTGCCATATGAGTTCCAGGAACTGAGCTCTGCTCATCAGGTTTGGGGGTATACTTTTTTCATGGATTTAGAGAATCACAAGGTTTTTTTTTTATTATGTTGATGTGCTTTACAACTTTATTTTTTATTCTTTGTTTTCTTTTTGGGGAAAAGACAATTTTTTTTTGTTAAAAATAGATTCTTCTCTCATGTAGTATATCCCAATCACAGTTTCCCCACCCTCCTCTTGGTTTATGACTTTGATTTCCACCTTTATTGTTGATTCAATCACATGCGTTGTTGTTCTGTCCAGTCCTTCTATGTCCTTGTGGTTAATTTTTGAGTTACTCTCAGAAGGAGAGGTATGGTGCTGTTCAGATGGGTTTTGTGTTGTCAGTTGATTTTTTTTTCTCTTGCAGTTTTAAAAAATTGGTCCTTTGGTTTAACTACAACATGATGAATAGAGGTTATCTGATCATGCCTTATTTACAGGATCCAAATATATCTCCTTTAATTCTGTTCAGCTATAATTTCATTAAATAAGTTTTTTGTGCCTTTAATTTAAATTTATTCTTTAATGCCCTTTTTACTCCATGGGCTCTTTGGTTTGGTCCTTTGGCCATGTTTCAGATTCTTAAAAGTTATAATCATGCTTGTTTATTTATTTATTTTGTTAATGTAAATGTGGGCATTCTTTGATTTGACCTTCAACCCTAGATATTGTGGTTTTTTTCCTGACATAATATTTTTATTGATTATCTGAGAATTTCATTCCTCCCACTTGATTCTCATTCCTCCCAGGTCCACCCTCCCACTCTTGTGCCCTCCCCCTAAAAAAGAGAAAAAGAAGAAAAAAAAAAGAAAAGAAAAAATACACCAAGTCAGATATTGTGTTTTTAATTTGACTCGTGGAGTTTTTCCATTTCTCTTCCATGTGACTTAATTTTCTCATTCATGTTGCTGTCTTCAAGTACAGAGTTGAATTCCTAATTTCATTCATCTGTATATTTTCATTCCCTTTGAGGTCAGTGATAATCTCTGCAAGTAGGCTCTTGAGTTCTTTGTTGAATTTCCACCATTTCAGTATCTTAAATTCTAGTTATTTACAAGTCCTATTGTTACAGGAGTCACACTGTCTTGCATTTCATTTCTTACGTTTCTTTAATGTGATTAGCACACCTGTTAGGATAGATATGTCTTACAGCTTCATTGGAAGGTCTTCTTGGTCTGTTTCAGGGATGAATCTCCAGTACCACTAAGACAGAAGAAACAAAGCTCCATAGCACTAGCAATGCCACACTAAACCTGATGTCAATTTACTGTAATTACTCCATCACCAACAGCCATTGAATAGTTTCATGGTTTGAATATGACACATGCCCCACTGACCCGTGCATCTGATCACTCGGTCCCCACATGGTCACTATTTTAGGAAATAGCACCTTTGGGGGCATGAAGCTTGGGTTATGCAAGTGGAACACTGGAAGTGGACTCCTGAGGGTTAGACTCTGGTCCCACTTCTCCCCTGCACACTCTCTTCTTTTGGATACACCAAGATGTGAAATAGCTTGGCCACAAGTGTTCCTCTGTAAGGACAAAGCTTCCTTAGGTTCCATCCTTTCCCTCCTGGTATAGAGTGTGCCCTATGAACCATGAGTCAGAATAAGTCCTTCCTCTCTTAGGTTGCTTCATGTCAGGTATTTTCTCATATTAAGAAAAAAGTAAGCTGGGAATGGTGGCTCACGCCTTTAATCCCAGCACTCCGGATGTAGAGGCAGGTAGATTTCTGTGAGTTCAAGGCCAGCCTGGTCTGCAAAGCAAGTTCCAGGATAGCTAGGGCTGTTACACAGAGGAAACCCTGTCTAGAAAAACAAGACAAATAAACTAAATAAAGAAAGAAAAAAAAGTAAGTTATTCAGGAAATTGGTAGTTCATGCCCTCTTGGAACTGTTTGTGGAAGGGTAACTTGAGATTCAAACTGGAGAAGAGCCAGAACATTGTAGGTAGGGACCATTAGAGAGGGAGTGCAGAAGGCAAAAATGCTGATAGAAATATGGACAGTAGAGTCTGTGCTACTGAGGCTGCAGAGCGGAACAAGGGCTTTGCTGGGGACTGGGCCTGGAAGTCATGCCTGTACCATTCTAGTCAAGAATACAGGTGTGTTCTGCCTACACCATGGAGACCTGTGTGAAGCTGAGTTCTAAAGTAATAGAACATTGCTTTGATGGAGGGGATTGCAACATAGCATGGCGTTCAGATGGCAGAGGGTTTGTTTCTGGCTATTTTAAGTCACTTACGTAGTGGAGATTTAAAACAAAAAGAGCAGAAAGAAGTAAAGGTGTACAGTTTGGTAAGTATAGCAGCAAGAGAACACATATTTCAAATTGGGGGGAAAGCAGATGCTGAAAGGGATGCTAATGACTGAGGAAATCAAAGATATGGCAAGCAAAGCTTCACTGGGACAATGGGGAAGATGCCTTGAGGTCAAGACCCTATCAGTCAAGTGTTCCAATCTACCAAAATGCAAATTCATTCAAGAGGAACATGTGTGGGGAAAAAAAGTCCCTAAACTGAGAGTGCTACTGCACAGGTGCCCAGGTCAAACAGCACCAAGGGAAACATCTTCTCAGGTTTGCCCGTGTAGGCACAGTGATGCTATAGCAGTTTGGAGGCCACTGTAGCTGTGGTCTAATTGGGCCTGGTTACATCTCAACCTGGCATTAAAATTTTATGTCATGACTGCAGTGATGATTTTGCTGGCTTGCAGAATGCTGAGAGTTTTTTGGATCATGTATCAAGGTTGTCTACAAAAGCTAATGAAGCCAAGCAGTGTGCAGAAAAGTCAGATTCCTTGAGGGAGGTTCTGAGAGCTTAGTGTGTGAAATAAGAGAAGGTGAAATCAAAGTTGCCCTGGATATCCAATGGTGTTGGAGATGTCAGGAATATGGGATGTCTGCCAAAGAAAGCTGCAGGCAGTGAGTGGAGCCAAGAGAGAGCCCATATGTGCTGCAGGCACAATGCTGAATGGCTAGGCTCCCAAAGCTTATTTGAACCCAGATAATGACATTATCAATCCTACATGATAGACATCAAGCCACAGAGTGTGCTGTTTGCTGTTTGATTTGGTCCAATCTTTCCTTGCTATGACCCACTTCCTCCAGTTAAGAATAGGGATTTCCCCCCTTACTACTCGACATCAGAATGATATAGCTTGTTTTATTTTATTTTACAGGATCTCACAGCTAAGAGTTGTCTTGAGTCTCAGAAGGGACTGTGGGTCTTTGAACACTGTTGGGAGTTCTTAGGACAATGGGGACTTTTAATGTTGCACTGAATGCATTTTACATCATTAGATGGCTATGAATTTGGGGAAACTAGGAGCAGGATGTTAGGACATATATGTGACATATTCCCATAGACTCATGTGTTGAATAACTGATCCCAAACAGGTGGTATTACTTAGGAAGATTGTAGAACAGAGGAGGGGAGCGCATGGCTGAGTTGGGCCACTGGGGCACTGGGAGTAACCTTCAGGGTTATAGCTTGAGCACTCTGTTTCTGACTCACCAAGATGAGAACAATCTGTGCCACAAGCTCACACTGTCATAGATGGAGCTGTTCCAGCCACCGTATTTTCTTCACTACGATAGACTGTGCCATTTGAATCAGCCAAAATAAGTTGATTCTGTCAGTCCTATTATAATAGTGTTGTTGGCTTGTGGAGGAGGCATATTGTCTTCTTGGTTGTTCATGCTCCAACACCCTTGGGATCTAGGCATCTGAAGTTATGATGTTTGTGGTATTTCTTGGTGTATCTGGCCTTGCATTTGTTGGGTAGTGTTTGGTTCTTTGGTTTCTCTTGCTCCGATCTGATGGGTAGTGGACCAGAAGAATGATGCTTGGTTTTCAGTCTTGGGGTTACTCTGTACTTTAGGATTTAGGTTCGGAGTCCAAGACCTGAAGTTCTGCTTAGAGTTCTAGGTTCAGACTCCAAGCAGTCCCAAATTGGTGTGGTGGGTGAGAAGGGTGATAGACAAGCAGGCAGTGGAAGATGACTGACTCTGGAGTTTCTTAAGCAGAACTTTGGGTCTGGCTCCATGAAGGGGATAAGAAGCACAACTAGAGGTACCTCGGCTCTGGCTTTGAATGACACTGAGTCCAAAGGGGATGGAGGTGGCCTAGGAGGAGGGGCTGAGGTGGGTAGTCAGAAGCAGATCTAATAGTACTCTGGAGAGTCCAAAGTAGAAGAGAGGAAGGAGGACACAAGCCTATGTGGTCCCAACCAAGTATGGTGTCCCTGGTAGAGAGCAGTTCTGCAGGTGCATGGGGACTCAAGTCACATGAAGGAATGGCTGAAAGGTTTCGGGAGGAAGAACTAGGGGCATATTGTATTTGCAGCACAGGGACTTGTTATTTTTTGACTCTTTTGTGGGGCCCCCCACCCAGCTCCCAAATAAATCATACACAGAGGCTTAGTCTTAATTATGAATGCCCAGCCTTAGCTTGGCTTAGTGTCTGACCAGCTTTTCTTAATTTAAATGATCCCATCTACCTTTTGCCTCTGGACTTTTCCCATTCTCTTACTTCTGTAAATCTTACCCTTACTCCATGGTTTGTTGTGTAGCTGGGTGGCTGGCCCGTGGAGTCCTCCTCCTTCTCTGGCTCCTAGATCTCTCTCATCCCTCGATCTCCCTATCCTCCCAGATTTCTCCTTTTATATATTCTCTCTGTCTGCCAGCCAGAGAGCATCCTGCCCTGCTATTGGCCATTTAGTTCTTTATTAGACCATCAGATGTTTTAGACAGGCACAGTAACACAGCTTCACAGAGTTAAAAAAATACAACATAAGCAAAAGTAACACACCTTAAAATAATATTCCCCACCAGGGACTTGTCTTTTTTTATTGTTACAATAAGAAACACTAAAGCAAATCAAGGATTGGTAGGTTCATGAAGCTTTACTTTTTTTATATTTACTTAAAAATTTAAATAAATTTTTAATTAAGAGATAACTACACTGCTTTCTCCCTCCCCTTTAAGCTTTAGTCTCCTTTTGGTAGTTTTGGAGGTTTATTTCATAGAAAGTTTTCTATAAAATGAAGTATGTCTTATAATTCAAACGTTTTCATCTTATTGGTCACCTCCCTGGCTAGAACTGTCTTATACATCAAGGTGACCTAAAGTGCTTTGAGTTTGTGTGCTTGCAGCCTAACATTTCTGAAGGATTGTAATCGCCAATCACTTTGAATGGAATCAAGCCACATGTATGGGGTGACCCTCGAGAACAAGGGTGCATTATTCCTGTACCTCATTTGTGTGCCTATGGCTTAAGGGGATGGGTGGCCAAGTTGGCAGTTATAATGTGGTTACTGTGTTTCACTACTCAACTCCATGTTCAAATAGACACCTGGAATGAATATTTGGCCACTGATGCCCTGAGGCTAGTAGTGCCATGGTAACCATTTTTGGATTTTACTCTTTAGAACTCACTGGAACTTCCAGTTTCTCAGATCTGGTTTGCTCACATGCTTAGTACATGGTTTGCATTCATTAGAAGGGATTGTTTATTGTAGAGACAAAACCACACATTTTAGGATTATTTGGTGGGAGCCTTGGAGATAGCATGGCCATCCCTTGCCAGAGAGTATATTTCAGACCATACATATTCGTTAGTGGTCAGTCCTGAATAAGTAAGAGATAGTTAGAAATGGAATAGTGACTTTAGTAAAGATGCTTTTTTTTTTTAAGCCAAGGAAAGGGGCAGTGCCACTTTAAGAGGTCCATTCATCCACAGAGACTGGTAGTGTTTGCACTGAGTGATGTGAACTGAACATTGTGTATTTGCATATTTGCATATGCAAGAAGGTTATCGAATTCCCAAAGTGCCTCCACCGGTTGTGTAAAATACAAGAGTATGGTGCAGTGTGTTGAACACTAGGAAGTCATGTCTTTACTGGAACTTGGAAAAGGATGCCAATCCTTCTACAGATCAGATGGGCATTGTGACAGGGAATCAGGCACTAGCAAAGTTTCTGGAAGCAAGAGATTCCAGTGTGCATCACTGAGGGATGGAGAGGCAGAGTGGGTGGGAGCTGATTGGCTCCCTTAAGGAATGAAAGGGTTTTGTGAGTCTTCCCGAAGAACCCTCACACACTCCCATGTGAGTGACAGTATTTGGATGTCTGTGACAGCATAGACAATTGAGGAAGAGAGGCCGCTACAGCGATGATGCCAAAGATAGTCCCTCGCTTTCCTCTTTTCTTCTCCAAGGTTCTGAACCAAAGAGGAAAAGGTGCTGCCCAGGAAGGGGAGCAGAGGAGATGAAGAGGAGGAGCTGACACCCAGAAAAGGGGAGCAGAGGAGAGGAAGAGGAGGAGCTAATTCTGTGGTCCTCCATGTGCTGGGCATCCTCAGCTGAAGAGCAGAGCATTGAGCTCCATCAAGGAGTTAAGTCCATTTCATTTTACTGGACTGACTAATGCAATACCTGAACCCAACTGTAATGCTGTGAGTTCTAGATGAAGTGTCATTAAAGAGCTGGCAAGGGATGTTACATGTAATTCGTTTAGGAGCCAAGAACAGAGAGAAACAAAAACCCTTCCTCTGTGCACTGCTGAGTCAGATTGCTCAAGACCACAGGACTGTTCCTGTTCCTGATCACCTCCAGGTTTTTATTTACCACGATCTGCACTGGGATTCCAGGTTAGATAGTTATGCTTGCTGCTCCCTCTGTTGGGAAGGCCATTTCCTGTATATGAAAAAGACCGGCTCTGTCTTTCCTCAGGATGTATATCAAGTGCTCCTCCCTCAGAGAGCTTTTTCCTTCTTCCATGGACACTTCTTCCCTTATGCAGTTTCTTTATCCCATTTCTACACCCATTTCCCCATTCTATCCGTCACTTTCACTAGTTCTTTTAATGTTGATTTGTTCATTTCTTTATTGGCACTGAGGAAATCTGTAGCAGGAATCTTAAAAGTTCTTATTAATAAAATCAAACCTGAGCCAGGTATTGGGCTGAACACTGGAAGGTCAGAGAGACAGAATAAGCCACAGCTATCTCACCTCGCTGAATCCTCAGCTGGTCTTGTTTCCTCAGACTGGATGCCCCAAGCCCTCATCCAGAATGGGTCTCAGCTGAACTGCTACTAGAAGCCTGAAAGCTTAACCAGGCCAAATGCTTCTCCAGGCCAAAGGCCTCTCCAGGCCAAATGCTTCTCCAGGCCAAAGGCCTCTAGTTTCTGGTCCTCACGCCTTATATACCTTTCTGCTTTCTACCACCACTCCCTGGGATTGAAGGCGTGCTTTCTGGGATTAAAGGCGTGGGTCACCACGCCTGGCCATTTCCAAAGTGGCCTTGAACTCACAGAGATCCAGAGGGATTTCTGTCTCTGGAATGCTAGGATTAAAGGCGTGTGCTACCACTGCCTAACCTCTGTTTAATATTGTGGCTGTTCTGTCTCTGACCCCAGATAAGTTTATTAAGGTACACAATATTTTGGAACACAATACCACCACAGAAATCTCCATGTATCTCAGTACCATTCAATAAACACTAATGAACAAGCAAAACAAACCTCAATAATTCAAGAGAACATTGAGATTACTAGTAAACAGAAAAAAAAAAAAAGACCACCATGTTACTTTCTTTCAGTTATACACTGGTAGCTATGGCAGAATTGACTAGATTTCTACCTCCCTGCAGGAACATGCCTGTGGATCAACTCTGTTTTCCTTATGATGAAATCATTTCTTTTAGACAGCAAAAGGAAATAACAATTTGCATTTACTATGTATCAGGTACTTTAGACATTGTTCATTTACTTACACAAACCTTTTTGCGGTCAGTGTTGCTTTTGGAGACTCAGAATCAAAAATTGGGTTATCCAGATGGAATTTGTCATCATGTATTGCATCTGTCTGTTTGATCCCTAGGTCCACGGTCTCTCCCCTGTCCTGAAATTACTTTTCATCCTAAAGCCTGCAGGCCACTAATGACGTCATGTATGACATCATCGACAGTGGTGGAATTAAAATGCTTCTAACTCAGACTAAATTTGGTTATAGAATCAAGGGCTCAGGATAAAAAGTCCTGGGTTTGTTTAATCTGTATTATTTGGACAGAAGCATAAAAAGCCTTGAAGAACAGAAATGGTGGAGCCTTTCCCTGGCTGTCTGAGATAAAGATTGTCTGTGCATTAATTTGCTGGGAAATGTTCCCAGGAGAGATTGCTAATGGAATCAGGACAGAAGCCAGGCAAGGGACTAGTATTGGATGGTCTTTGGGAGGGTGTCGCCAGTTCCCCAACAACTGCTGAGTGGGAGCCATACTCCAGAGTTGTCTTAATCAGACGTGATGGTATGAGCTCCCATACTCCCCTTCCAGACACAGGCTAGGAGAGCTATGGCAAGGTGGCTGCAAGCGTACAGGTGCCTTTGACCCTTGGCTCCTGAGTCCTAAGTTGACTCAGGATTCCAGTGCATCTTTTGAGAATAATCCCACCCACAGACCTTTCAGGGCAACAACACACTAAAACCTGAGGAAGAAATACAGGCATCATAGAGATGTTTCAATAAATATGGGTGACAGGCTGCCTAGTTTCTAGTCTATTGACTCTGTCTCAGTGCAAAGGGAAATTAAATAAATTCCTCTTGCAGAAGCAAAGCTTCAAAGCTTGTGTTTGGTTATGAATTGGTTATTTAATTTCTGCTCCAGACCTAATTCTTCTCAGCTGGGTAATTTGGAATGAAGAGGCAGGTGATAAAGTAACTGTTGAATTGGTTTTTAGTACAAACAGCGTGTGATTCTAGCTGAGGCTTTGGACTGAAGGAGTGAAGAATCCGGGAAAGGCAGTTCATGGTTTACACACACAGGCTGCACTCTGACCCCAGTTTTATCTTCTTCTTCCTGAACCTCAGGACATTATTGCCAGGGGCCAAACGCTGTTAAGGCAATCCACCGGTGCCTCTCTTTCCAGCAGCTTCTCTGAACAGAGAGCATTTATAGTCTCTTTCATCATTCCCAGGGAGATATCATTTCTATTCTACAGTTTTCTGATCCTCCCTACCAATCCCTCCCTTTGACACACTGACAGTCTTTTACTGTCTTGTTCTGTAGCTCTGCCCTGTCTCATGTCTGTGTTTCCACATTACCATTGTGCTTATTTTCAGAGGAAACTTAAATAGGCGACATGCTCAGCACAACAATTGACTTTCGTTTCTTTATATCCCTTCCCAGATCTAATACGTTCATTTTCCTTTTGAGTGTAAGCTGCTCCCTAATAACCCCAGCCTATTTTCTTTCCATTTTTATTGCAGCACAAATCGACTTAACAGACAATCAGATACATTTTCAGAAACTTTAAGTACAGTGGAATCCAATTCATAGTTATTTCCCCGAGTTGAGTTCAATTTATAGTTATTTTTTTCAGAAATGATTCCTCATCTCAAAAAGGGTAAGCATAACATTTGAGATAATTTTCACATACGTCTTACAAATTAAGTTAAGCAGTACGTGCTCAAGCTCTTGTGGTGGTTAATTTTGTGTGTCAACTTGGAGCTGACTCTTAGTGTCTAGTTAGTTAGTCAAGCATTCTGGATGTTTCTGTGAAAGCAGTTTTTACATTATTTATTTATTTATTTATTTATTTATTCATTCATTCATTTATTTATTTATTTTTTATTTATTTATGTATTTATGTAAGTAAGTATGTATGTATGTATGTATGTATGTATTTATTTATTTATTTATTATGATGTGTGTGTGTGTGTGTGTGTGAGATGACATGTAGTCCAGAAGACAATTTCGGGTATCTTTCTCTCCTTCCAACATGTGAATTCTTGGGATTGAACTTAGGTCATCAGGACTTGGCAATACATGCTGAGCATCTTGTAAGCCATGGAAGTTTTTTTTTTCCCCCATGAGGCCAATATTTAAATTGGTAGACTTTGGAGTAAATCAGATTGCTCTCCCACAACACGATTGAGCATCATTCAATCAGTTAAAGGTCACATAAAAGAGAAAGGCTTCCCTCTTCCAGGGGCTTGACTTTAGACCATGAGTCTTTGCTGTGAAGCTGACAGTGACTCTTGGCTGGGGTTCAGCTTGTCCACCTACCCTATTGGATTTGGACTTGTTAAGCTTGTGCAATAGAATGAGCCAGTTCCACACACATATATGTATAACCCGGTGGTTCTGTTCTTTGGTGGACTCTGACAGTGCACTTAGCCACGTTATCTTACATTGTTCTCTTATGCACATGGACACAGCCCAGTACTCCCAGCAGAGGCCTGAAATCACAGATAGTACTTATCCCCATTTGTGCTATGTTTTTTCTCACATGGCTTGAAGCCTTGCTATGCAGTGTCAGAGTTAACCTGCTCTTTGGTGTTTTAAATCACTACTCTCATGCTCTGGGGTGATAACTAAGTAAAATAAAGTTACTTATACATAGACACTGCAACACTGCAGCTGCTGATCTGGTACGGTGGTTTGCAACCTTACTTAATGCTGCAACTATTCCTCATGTGGTCATGACCCCCAACCATAAAATTGTTTTCATTGCTACTTCATAAGTGTAACTTTGCTACTGTTATGGATTGTAAAATAAATATTTTTTGGAGATAGAAGTTTGCCAAAGGGGTCATGACCCACAGGTTGAGAACCCCCAATCTGATAACTTTAACAGCTACTAAGACACTAGTAGGGAGGGAGCAAGTATAGCACGGATATGCTGGGCAAGGGGATAATTCATATCTTAGACCATGGACTGAAAATATTCATATGCTATACCTAGAGATTTTTGCCAATTCAAACTTGCTAAATTAAATCACATCGGTGACAAAGTAGAGTCATAAAAATGTATGGAACCTGTTTTCTCTGCTTTGGGTTCTGTTGGCTCAGCTGTCTTTTACGGCTCATCCTTCACCTGCTATTGAGACATCCTTACTCAGTTAAAAAAAAAAAAAACACTCTTGTCCTTTTACTTGATAGATGTTTTCATCTCAGCACTTGCCATCCTGTAATGTATTTTATCTATACCTTCTTCCTTGTCACACACTCTGCCTATGATATATTATTGTTTTTTTACTGAAGAATGTAACTTGAGTATATGCCGTGTTTGTACATGGAAGGCCAATCTCATTTTTCTTAACGTCTGACCATTAGCATTCCCAATAAAGGTAAGCCATAATTATTTAGTTATTATCTTACTGACAGAGTTTTGTCAAGAACATAAAACTTCAGTAGAGATTTCATTTACACAGAAGCAGGTGTTTTATATAGATATCCAAATGTAGAATTTCTGGGTTGTTTGGTATTGTTTAAATGATCTACTCTCTATAAAACAACCCCACAAAACATTTATTTGCTATTATTTCTTACATTTTTCCTGGCTTTCCTGGGTTCCTGGGTTCAAGTGGGAGATTTCTTGTTAAAAAAAATCTATCATATCACTAGAAGGCTCAACTTGGCTGACACCCAGAAAGGATTCATCACTCATACACATGGAGCCTTATTTGGTGTGGACTGGAGCTGGTTGGAGCTGGGTAAGCATTGCCCTTTCTCTCCATGGTCATCCTGTGCTTCCTTATCTCAGAGAATGGGAACGAACAGCTGGCTTTCCAAGCAGGGAGGTGCAAGGGAGACTTGCTATGTCTCAGCCTGGATGTACTTTGTACCGTGCATTTTCATTCTGTTGGTTAAACAGGGAGATGTAATAAAAGACAAAAGATTTAAAGATCCAAAGAACATGGAAGCCAGGGCCCTTTCCAGTGTTTTAGCCATTTCTTCTCATATTTCCTGCCATATTTCTGCTATTGTATTTTTAGTTCATGTGAACTCATTCTGCTTATTCATTCCATAGATGTGCACTGATCACCTCCTATCTGCAGGGACTATTAATGACCAAAGGAGACAAAAAAGCTTGTTTAGTTATAGAGGAGAGAAAGGAAAGATATTAGCCAACAGAAAATGATAAACAATCTTATAGTATGGCGGAGAATTGTAGGTTCTGTGTGCAACTGAGAAAGTGAAACATGTTAAGGAGAGCAGTGCAGGGGAATGAACCTCAGTACTAGATAGGATGAACTGGCGTTTGCATCAGGAAGAGGGAATCTGAATAAAGGTTTGTGTTCTGATCCCCCTTTTAAAGAAACAAAACAAGACTCAGGAGATTTAGGAGGGGACCACACCACAATGTAAACAATTTAACATATGGTTTATTAGGGGCTACATTTGGAGACTACCTGCTAAGAACATGGCCTTCTCATATTTTAGCAACTTGGGCCTAGAACTAATATTGAAATAAAGCTGGAGATACAGAAAAAAAGCAAGTTGCAAATTAGTAGGGTAATTGTGTTTAGTCTTGCAGTCTTACTTGCCAAGGTACTTCTGCAGGCCCTGGAAGCATTTTTTGTTGTTGCAAGGTAGAAGATCCTTCAGGAAGTTTAGTTGTCTATATCCAAGATTCCAGGGATTTCAGAGCTGAAGTGATCCTAGTTGTTCTTTGTCCTGTCTCTGTACCCTATGGCAGAGGAAACCAGAGCCTTGTGTTCAAGGTCCTCAGGGCCAGTACTCAGCTTTCCTTCAATCAATTCTCTTTCTTTCATTCATATGATTATGAGTGGATCTTAGTGGGTGATGGTGTGGATGTGAGTGACAATGAGTGTGCACTTTAGGAAGACCAATGATTCACATGGAGTTCAAATGCTGTTCAGTGACAAATCCCAGATTCAAAGCTTGAACTGGGGCTGAGTCCCACGGCACTCACTTACTTATCAGGAATTCTGTTGTTTTGGCAGCAGACAAACTTGTGTGAGTACCAGGAGCAGCTGCAGGCCAGATGGAACTAGCAAAACGGGCTGCACTCTAGCTTCCAGAAACTTTGGTGCTGAGGACGAAAGCACATGCTTAGCTGCACTCCTGCCTCCATCCAAACAAGACCAATTCTTGCATCCATTTCTTTAGCTGGTCTATATTCTCTCTTTCACCTATTCGAACTTCGTATGAGTTTACAATATCACTTTAAGTTTCCATGAAGCTTTCTTTGCCTACTCTAGCCTACACTGGCCACATAGCCCTCACATCTATCTCACTTGCTATATTGTACTAAACGAGTTCTAAAATATCTATTCTGTCCAAGTTAATATTTGATCTGTATCAGTGGCTACACATCATAACTATCTGGAGAGATTGCAGGAATCCAGATCAATTAAATTCAAATGTGAGATCTGTTCATCTATATCATGTAAAAAACCTCCCTAGTGGTTTATTATGTAGCCACTTTGTCAAACTTTCTCTTCATAGACACTTTCCTTTGTAAGAGGCAAGGCATGGGGATTAAACTCTTTTCATGTGTCTTACAGTCCTTAGCTTGGTCAGCGTGGTGACTGACAAACATTGATGGTTGGTTCACACCTGGGAGAGCTCCATTGTCTGTGAATTATGTACTTTGTCACTACATCTCTTTAGTAGTTGGAAAAGGCAGTGATGAAGATACTAAGTTTTGGATTAAAATGAGTTCACATCCTGGCTGCACTACTTGGTTATAGGACCTTGGGTGAGTTTGATGGTCAATCTCATTTGTCAGTTTGATGACAGATGAGAGAGATGGGGCCTTGGGAATGTCTTGATTAGCTTAACTGAGATGGGAACACACATACACTGTGGTGGTGCTATGATCTGGATGGGATCCTGGAGTGCAGAGTGGAGATGGAGAGCTGAGGAGACATCCCTTTCTGCTTCCTGATGGGGCTGCAGTGTGACCAGTGGCTTCAAGTTCTTGCTCCCTTGACTTCCCTATCATGATGGACTGCACCTTTGATCTGCTAGCTAAAATAAACCCTTTATTTCCTGGGAATGCTCTCTGAGCCATGCAGGGCCCTTGGTGAATGAGTGTCCCCATTAGGGGTTTTATGCTGATACAGGGTGTAAGAGTTGTTCATCTGGTTTCTGGATTTATCATGAAGGAATTGTTCCACATATTGTTGAATTGATGTTTCTTGTAGAAATGAGTGTCTTCTTGCAGGTGTGTCTAGCTTGTAGCTTATGGACTACATTTGTCCCAGGGTAGCTAGCAACACAACCAATCATGTTATTGTAGATTGCAAAATCATACAACAATGTCAAAAGTCTGGACCCCACTGGTGGTCTTTTATTCCCTCTTAATTAATATCATCCTTCAAGGATGAATATCAATGCAGGGAAGACTTTAAAAAGTTCCACCCCTTTAGTAATCACTCTAGAATTGATAGTTTCTTTTGTTCCTCTTCCATAAGGGGGTTGATATCCTTTTTACCTCATTGTCTCTATTTCTTATTTCTCTTGAAAGACTGAGAAAACACAGCAAGTGTTAAATAATACACGTCCTACAGTATATTGAATTCAGTGTCAGAGAGGAAACAGAATAAAAATAAACCATATTTGTTTCATATGAATCACTAATGCACTGTTGGTGTTATTATTTTCCTCTATCTTATGGCCCTAAAGGGTAATTGTGTCTTACAGCAGCTTCCAAAAAACACAGTCTGTCTGTTGTCTGCAGCTCCTTAATTCAAAAAGCAGACTAATATAACTCATAAAACTAATCTGATTGAGCCATTGCCTCTTGACAAATAAAATAGAGACAGTTATTGTTGAACCCAGTTAAATACCATTAACTTTCTGGGACAGTGTGTGGGCAGGTATGCTTGCCTGTGCAGGTCCATTGGAAGGCCACAGGTTGATATTGAGATATCTTCCTCAATAACTCCCCACCTTATTTTGTTTTTTGATTTTATTGTATTTTTAAGTGTGTGTGTGTGTGTGTGTGTGTGTGTGTGTGTG
>CABHPR010142966.1:36545-51261 GCA_902168415.1 Peromyscus melanophrys
TGTGTGTGTGTGAGAGAGAGAGAGAGAGAGAGAGAGAGAGAGAGAGAGAGAGAGAGAGATTGAGAGAGAGCATGCATGCATATGAGTGTAGGTGTCCACAGAGGACAGAGTAGCTAGAGATAGACAGTTGTGAGCCACCTGACATGGGTACTGGAAACTGAACTTGGGTCTTTTGCCAGAGCTCTTAAATTCGAAGTAATTTCTCCAGTTCCTACCACCTTATTTTTGAGATGAATCTGGAGCTTACCATTTGCTAAAGAGCTAACCAGCAAGACCCTGGGATCTTCCTGGCTCTGGACTTCAACATGGAGGCTACAGAAATTTTACTACATGGGGATTTATACAGATGCTGGGGATCTGAACTCATATTTATGGTTGTTCATGAGCACTTTACCCATTGAGCTATCTCCCCAGGTCCTCACTGGTACTTTCATAATAATTACTATCTGGCTGTAGGCTTCTGTTACGACAGGGTTTATGGGTAAGAGAATTGTGTATATATATTCTTATATGGCCAGCTAGATATTCCTGTAGCAATTTCTAAAATAACATCTGAGGCAAGGCACTATATCTGAACTAGGGCATTTTTGAGAGTCACAGGGGCGCTAGAACACAGTGATGGGTTTCTCTGTGGCATGTCCATGCATACATCTATTCAGGGTGGGAGGAAGATGCCAATTCTTGTTTAATGATCCCAATCTTGTTTTGCCCTGAAGATGTGTCCAATTTGGTTCTCTATGCCTGTTCTCCTGTGTTCCTGAAACTTTCTACAGCTCTGGCAAAGACTGACTAATGAACACCTGGATAAAAACAGTCTTTTATACTGGACATGAGTTTTAAAAATAAAAGACTGCAGCAACTTTATGGAGTTAAAAATTCAAGACACTTTTCTCTAAAGAGAAACCACTGTTGCAGGGAGAATGTAATTTATCTTCAGTTGTAATGATGAAGCTTACAGTGATAATTATGTCTATATCTCTTGTTTTGCCTCATCTACCTGATCATTTGATTGTCCATTTCTACATCCACCTAGTTGAGATTTCTGTGCAAAGCTTTCCCAGTTAAGAAAATCTTCCCCTTGTGGGAGTTTAAAGAAAAAAATTCAACATCAATAGCAGTGTTCAAAGAGAATCATGCTAGAAGTATTCCCTAGTTACACACCCCGCCCTCCACTCCCATTGGTAACAATGTTATATAATTGCCTTTTAGATATTGTTTCAGAATTGTTCCTCCAAGTCCCCAAGGATGCTTCTATTTAAGCTGGTAACTACTGGAACAGTTTATGTAGTTAAGCCCCCATAAAAAAGGCATAATTTGAGAAAGATATCATTCCTTCCCTTAAGTCAGAAACTACCTCAGTTTCCTACAGTTGCAAGGCTACAGTACTGCTGGAATTGTTTGGGGCTGCTCTGTTTTTCGTATACTTCATATTTCAATTTTTAGTTTTTGCAAGGCAGATTCTCAAGTGCCCCGTGCTCTTTTAGTGCCCCGGTAACTCTCAGAAATATGTTGTTATCCCACACAATCCATGCTAAATCCTGACCTTTCCGTTCTACTCCCTAATCATTTTCCTATATTACACAAGTGACCTTGAAATGGAGGCACTGGTCTAAGGAGGGTTGAAGTCTTGAGCATTTCTACCCAGTAGACCAAGGAATCTAGTCATGGAATGCACTGGCTCATTGACCGTTCCCTGGGGCATTGGATGATGCTATTTTGAATTTCCTGCATTCTTTCCTTTGCAGCTGAGTATATGTTTTTGTGTGCATGTTGTACACCTTGAATATAGCTAGAGGCAAAGCTGGAGACAACAAATGCAAAGAATTTATCTCTGTGGAGAAAGGAAGTCTGGTTAAAACCATCTGTCTGGTTTTCCAAATACATATTTTATTCCCCTTTCTTATTGAAAACTTTACTTCTTAACAGATCACCTCTCATAAGGCTGTATATGAAACTAGCTGCAGCAAGGGCATTAAAATAATTCATCTTTTGGAGAAGCCTATTAAAAAGAAGAATCCTAATTAGAGACCTTTGCCTGACTCCTAAATCCTTGGTTAATGTGAATCTACTTTCCTCTATTTTGAGTGCGCATGCCCAGATTCAGTTAGGGTAAAAGAATTAACATCAGTACACAAAGCTCTTTTAGAGTCCAAGAAGCTAGACTGCACAATGGGGAAGAGCCCTGACTCTGAGATGTCGTTTTGCGTTTGAATTCCTAGACTTACACTACTGGGGTTCTGACATGTCGCCCATATTTTAGTTTTCTCATCTATGCAATCAGGATAATGAAACGTAATTCACGTGGTTGTTGCAGAGGTTAAATGAAAGGAAGGCATAAAGCCCAGTATCTGGCACTATAAAATGATAAATCGAAGGCATGTTTCTAATTTATAACATGATGAGGACAGATGTGTGGAGCGACCTTGCCACACTGCCCCACTCATTACATTCTGCAGCGTCTCTTTTCTCAGAGCTGCGGACAACGAGCGTTCACATTGCAATTCAAATGGAATCTCTTGAAAATTTGAAGATCATTGAATGACTAGCCGGTGTTGCTCTTTCCTAACACTTTCTGCTTTTCAGCTGGTGTGGGTACAGTGCTAGGACCATTATTAAACAAATGTGCCCCCCCAACAAAAGCAGCAACAAGACTGCAGGCATGGATACATAAATTGATGGAACACCGATGTTTATTAGCAAGGCGCTTGCATATTTCTTCCCAGGAAAATCTCATACAACTTTGATTTATTACAATACCATCTAACATAATTTTGTTCAACTTTATAACAATAATAGCTTGCACAGAATGTTACCTGCCAGACATTGTGCTAAATGCTTTGTGAGGACTGGGTCCTCTCTTCCTTATTACATTGTCTTACCAGTAAGTGAGAAAAAAATGGAATTAAAAAGGGGTCAAGACACCCAGCCAGCAAGTGGCAGAGCTGGCATCTGGGAACTTGGCCTTGGGATGTTCACTCTGCTGATGAGGCTGCTGTGTCCCTCTACTGAGATAAGGCCATTTATGCAGAACGCCTGCTTTCAGTTGAGAGTCTAAATTTTTGGTTGTTGTGGCTAGAGACTGATGCCTATGGGATTTGTCTTTAAAAACCTTGGGACCTGAGTCTTACACAGGTCTCACTGGGCAGAGACACTTCACACTATATTCCACTAAATGAGGAGCATGAATTTTGTCAAGACCCACAGGACATTAAAGGAAGACTGTACGTAGAAGCTCCAGACTGGCTGCCATATTTTCCCATTAAGATCAGGCATGTGGCTTTGCTGTAATCAATTGTAGCCATGGGTATCATCCAACACTGAAAAGCAGGAGTCCCAGGGAAGATGTGCATGGTAAGGGCAGGGAAATGATCACAAAGCCACCAAAGTTTGCACTGTCTGAAGTGCAGTGTGTTTTTGAAAGCACTACAGAAGGGATGTGTTTGGGGAAGCTTCCTTTGGTGTTGGTGGACAAGACCCTCAGTTTTTCTTCAGTGTCAGGTTCCTCAGATGCCAGAGGATTATACAACAAGAAGACACAGTTTGGGACTAGGAGGTCTTGCACAAGCTCTGCCTTATGTCAAATAAGCTTCTTAAGAAATAACTGCATCTTATGTGCAGTTTGCAAGGGAAAAATGAGACAGAGTCCTCAGAAAGCTGTCATACAATGGGATGAAGTCAGCTGGAAGCTAATCAAGCAATGTTGCACAAATGGAGTACAGGATATCTCAAGTGGGTCATAGAACTGGTGCTCAGTGGCCTTGAGACTGATGACCACAGCTGTCCAAAGTGAGAAAGCTGAGTCCCCAGGATCTGAAACTGCAGCTCTCGCAAGGCCCTAGGCCTAGGCTTTGCCAAGAATGTTTCTACATTTAGACAAGGAGTTATGTTTCTTCACCATATTTTGGGGCCTCAGGGAAGCCTTAGATTGGCCTGGCTTCCAATAATTAGTGAGTAGGACTCAAGATAAATCCCAATACTCCTTCACTTACTCATTGTATGAGTCATTATACAGAACACAATATGCACTTAAAAACACATACTTTCTAGCAATGATTAGACAACATTTGAATGTGTTCAATTTTGCCTTCTTTGTCACTATATCAGTCCCATTGATCCATGAGCATAGGGGATCTTTCCATTCTCTGTTATCTTTAGCATATCTAATCAATCCCAAATAATAAAAGAACTGCTGGAAGTATCACCATTCCAGATTTCAAGTTGTACTATAGAGCTATCGTAATAAAAGCATCATGTTATTGGCAGAAAAGCAGATATGTTTGATCAGTGAATCAAATAGAAGACCCAGACATAACTCCACCACCTATGGATACCTGAACTTTGATAAACAGCCAGGAATATACACTGGAAAAAAGATAGACTCTTCAACAAATGGCACTGGCCAAACTGGACAGCTACATGTAGAAGAATCCAAATGGAGCTATACTTAGCACCCAGCACAAAACTTAAGTCCAAATGGATCAAAGACTTCAACATAAAACCAGATAAACTGAACTTGGTAGAAGACAAAGTGGAGGATAGCCTTGAACACATTGGCACAAGAGGAGACTTTCTGTATAGACACTGCTACCATAGGTACTAAGATCAACAATTAATAAATGGGACCGCATGAAACTGAAAAGCTTCTG
Organism: Peromyscus melanophrys; assembly: GCA_902168415.1. Classification (NCBI taxonomy): domain Eukaryota; kingdom Metazoa; phylum Chordata; class Mammalia; order Rodentia; family Cricetidae; genus Peromyscus; species Peromyscus melanophrys. The sequence goes on from CABHPR010142966.1 coordinate 41,192, forward strand.
TAAGGCAAAGGCCATCATCAATCAGACAGAGAAGCAGTCTACAGAATGGGAAAAGATTTTTACCAATTCCTCATCTGATAGAGGGCTAGTATATATTATATATATCTCAAAACAAATAAACAAAAAAAACCCAGATACCAAGAAAGCAACCCAGTTAAAAAATGGGGTATAGATCTAAAATGAAACTCAAATGTTTGAGAAACACTTAAAATGTTCATATTCTTAGTTATCAGGCAAATGCAAATAAAAACTACTTCGAGATTTCATCTTACACCTGTCAGAATGCCTAAGATCAATAAAACAAATGTTTGCTCATCTGGTGAGGATATGGAGTACGGGGAATACTCATCTATTGCTGGTGGGAATGCAGACTTGTATGGCCACTATGGAAATCAGTGTGGTGGTTCCTTAGGAAGATGGGAATCTATCTACTTCAAGATTTAACTATTACCACTCTTGGACACACACCCAAAGGATGCTTCATCCTACCCAGAGACATTTTCTCAGCCATGTTAATTTCTCCTCTATTTATAATGGCCAGGAATTGGAAGCAATTTAGATGTCCCTCAATAGAAAAACGGATAAAGAAAACATAGTGTGCCGGGCAGTGGTGTTGCACGCCTTTAATCCCAGCACTTGGGAGGCAGAACGAGGCACATCTCTGTGAGTTCAAGGCCAGCCTGGTCTACAGAGAGAGAGATCCAGGACAGGCACCAAACCTCACTGAGAAACCCTGTCTCAAAAAACCAAAAAAAAAAAAAAAAAAAAAGAAAATATAGTGTAATTATGCAATGGAGTATTTCTTAGCCATTAAAATAAATGAACTCATGGATATCACAAATAAATGGATAGAACTAGAAAAAAATCATCCTGAATGAAGTAATCCAGACCTTAAAGACAAATATGGTATGTATTCACCTGTATGTGGATATTAGCTGCTAAATCAATGATAACCAAGTTATAACCCGTAGAACCCACAGGAGTATAGAGTAATGGACTAAGGGGTAACAATAGACCTCATTAAAAAATGGAAATAGAATAGATAGTTATGGATGGATGGGGGAGTTGGAATGGGAGGGTAAATTGGGGAGTGGGAGAGGATAAGGAGATGGAGGGAATATATGGAGGGACAGCTAAAATCAAGGGCCATTTGAGAGGTATTATGGAAACCTAACATAATAGAAGCTTCCTAAAATGTATACATGTATGAAGGTAATCTAAATGAAATCACCAAATAATGAGGGAGATAGAGCCCCAAATGGACATTTCTTGTCACCAAATGAAGCTTCCAGTACAGAGATTGGGTAACATCTAATTGAGTTGTTAGCCAAAGGGGTCCCATGAGAACCCCCAAACAACCCAGGCTGTTGTCAATACTATAGGTTACTCTCCACAGACTGACAGCAAGGCCATGTTACTAAAGACAATGTTTACACAACTCATTGAACATGTAGAATGCTGTGGGATGGTCTGTATGTCAAATTGCTCTGATTGGTCAATAAATAAAACACTGATTGGCCAGTGGCTAGGCAGGAAGTATAGGCAGGACTAACAGAGAGAATTAAAAGAACAGGAAGGTGGAGGGAGTCACTGCCAGCCACCGCCAGGACAAGCAGCATGTAAAGATGCTGGTAAGCCAGGAGCCATGTGGCAAGGTATAGATTTATAGTAATGGATTAATTTAAGATATAAGGACAGTTAGCAAGAAGCCTGCCACGGCCATACAGTTTGTAAGCAATATAAGTCTCTGTGTTTACTTGGTTGGGTCTGAGCGGCTGTGGGACTGGCAGGTGACAGAGATTTGTCCTGATTGTGGGCCAGGCAGAAAAACTCTAGCTACAGTAGAAGTTGAGCTGGTGCCTACATAGAGCCTTCACTCCTGTGCTACCTTCTTTGGTACAGGCAAGTTGTCTGTATACTACTGAAGGAGCTATGTAAACACCAAGCCAGTCATGACCCCTTTGATCTATAATGGTGTCTTGCCATCAAGATATGTTAGTGCAATGGTGGCACAAAGCTTGTGGGAGTAACTAGCCAATGTCTGACTTGACTTAAGGCCCACTCCACAAGATGGAACCCTTACTGACATTACCAAGAATCAGAGACTATCTAGCCCAGAGATCTAACACCAAACATGACTGGAAAAACAAAACCAAAAAACAAAACCAGCCTTTTGATTAATCAGTGCCTTGCTCATCCATGATCAGAGAAGCTTCCTCCTGCACTGGATAGGAACAAATAGACCCACAGCCAGACATTATGCAGAGAGTGAGAGACCTTGGAACACTCAGTCCTAAATGGGATGTCTCCATTAAATCTCTCTCTTTAGAATTCAGGGAACTCTGTGGAAGAGGAGGCAGAAAGCATGTAAGATCCAGAGAGAATGGAATACAAGGCCCTCTAAATCTAAATGATCAAAGCTCATACAAACTCACAGATACTGAGGCAGCATGCACAGGGACTGCATGGGTCTTCACCAGGTCCTATGCATGTATATTATGGCTTCCAGTTAGATGTTTTTATGGGATTCCTGAATCTGGGAAGGAATGAGTCTTTGTTTCTTGTTCCTTCTCTTGGGCTGTTTTTCTTTGTTTGCTTTGTCTAATTCCAATGTGTTAGGTTTTATTTTATCATATCATATTATATTATTATATTATAATCCCTTAGAAGCTTGTGTGTTTTCTATTGAGAGACAGAAAAAGGGGGGATCTGGATGGGAGGAGAGTTGGGAGGAATTGGGAGGAGTAGAGGAAGGGGAAACTGTAATCAGGATATGTTATATGAGAAAAAAAAATCTTTTTTCTTTAAAAAAAATTCTATGTGTCTTTTACATCATGTATCTTGATCCCATTTATTTTTCTTTCCCTTTTCATCCACCCTCCACCCATGCACCCCCCCCAATTTAAAATAAAATTTAAGAGAAAAAAGAAAACAAATAATAAAAAAGTAAAAATCTCATCGTGGAAGCTGTAGTTTGACACAGTAAGTCACACCATAGACCCCTTTGTCCACAATCATTACTTGCAAGTGTTTGTTGCAAAGACTCATTGGTCTGGCTTGAGGCCTCTGGTTTCTACTACACTATTGATGCTGGGTCTTCACTAGGACTCTTCCTGGGTATCTTGTTGTCACCCTGTGTTGTGGAGATCCTGCAGCTTTGGGTCTGTGGGTCAGGTCCCTTCACTTGCTCCAGCAGGTCATAGATGGGGTGCATGATGGGGTGGGTCAAGTCATAACCCTGGGTCTGGGCCTGGGCAGTTGTAGGGTTGGTCTGCCAGATGAGCAATGGGGACAGCTCTCCCATTTTTACAACTTTGGGATTGGCTCATCCATATCTGTGCTAATAGGATTGTCTCTTCTACTCCTATGACCACAGGGCCAGCTATCCCACCTGCCCCAGGCATTGATGAGTAGGGGAGGAGGGCAACTCTCCCCTACCCATGCCACCACAAGACAGATGGGTAATGGGGACAGCTCTCCCATGCCCATAATTTTGGGGCTGGCTCAATCACACCTGTGCTAACAGGGTTGGTTCTATTGTGCTGCCCTGGTGAGGTGCATAGTCTGCTTTCCTGAGTGTTGTAGCTGGTGGAGGCCAGAGAAAAATCTATTTTCAACAAAAGGAAAAAAGGAGTCAAGTAATGTTCCTTCTGTTTCTCTTTTACAGAACCATTTGAAGAATGTTGTCATTAATTCTTTTGTTAAAGTCTGGTAGAAATCTGTACTGAATCTATCTAGCCTTGGGCTGCTTTTGGGTGGGAGACTTTTAATTACTGATTATATTTCACTAGGGTTTAGTAGGTCTGTTTAAGTTGCTTATATAATCTTGATTTAACTTTGTTAGGTGGTATGTATTGAGAAAATTATCAATTTCTTCTATATTTTCTAATTTGGTGGTGTACAGTTCTTTAAATTATGTCCTTAGGATTATTTGGATTTCCTCAATGTCTGTTGTTATGCCCTCTTTCATTTCTGATTTTGTTAATATGGATATTATCTCTCTACCTTTTAATTAAATTGGGTAGGTGTTTATCAATCTTATAAATTTTCTCAAAGAGCAAACTCTCTGTTTCATTGATTGTTTGTATTGGGTTTTTGGTTTGTTTGTTTTTATTTTGTTGATTTCAGTCATGAATTTGATTATTTATTTGTTTCTACTCCTTTTGGTTGTGATTTTTTCTTTTTGAACTAGAGCTTTCAAGTATGCCATTCAGTTACTAGTATGAGATCTTTCCATTTTTTTAAATGTAGGCACTTAATGCTATGAGCTTGCCTTTTAGAACCCTTCATTATGTTCCATAAGATTGGGTATGCTATGTTTTCATTTTACTCAATTCTATTTGGTTTCTTACTTAATTTCTGTCTTTACCCATTTTATTCAGTAGTGAGTTGCTTAGTTTCTATGAGGTTGTAAGTTTCTCTTGTTGTTGATATCCAGCTTTAATCTGTAGTGGTCAGGTAGGATGTAGGGTGTTATTTCAATTTTCTTCTGTCTGTTGAGAATTGCTTTGTATCCAAGTATATTATGTTCTGTAAATATCTGCTGGCCCACCTGGTTTATGACACCATTTAGCCCCAGCATTTCTCTGTTTAGATTTTGTCTGATGGCCTACCTATTGGAGAGACTGTGGTATTGAAGTCACCCACTATCCCTGTGTAAGTGTCAATATTTTAACTGCAGTAGTGTTTCTTTTAGGAACTTCTGGGCCCTTGTGTTTGGTATATAAATATTTAGAATTGTAATATTCTTTGGCACCACATGCAGCAATATGGTAGAAGCACTCACCACCAAGGAGTGAGTGTGGGCAAGTTGAAGAAGCTGTGCTCTTCCCTGGGACCTCTTTGTATCTGTACTCTACTGGAAGACAATGCTCAATCTAGGGGAAGGGCCTGTTTCCTGGTAACTATACAAGCAATTTCAATCACTAATAAACGACTTTCATTTTGTGGTGTTTTATAGTGGGAGCAGTTTTCAATAAATATTTTAATAAATATTCCCAAGACGAACAGGCACAATCGCAAAGAGAGCAATTTCCCCAAGAAGTTATAAAGAAATGGCATCTGCTCAAAGTCTGCTTGGCCCTGGGTACTGACTCAAAGGGGACACACTTCCAGATGCATGCCATGCTTCTCCTTAGTGCCCTTTTGAGGCGTCATGCAGCTAGCATAGAAAGTAACTGTCCTGTTTGCTACCACTTGGTCAAAGGGATAGGGTTTGTAAACCATCTGGATTAATTTAGTCTTCTTGTAAAAGGACTCAAACATGCTTTAATCTAAGCTCCCTTATGCTAAATCTGGATTCCTTCAGAAAAAGACACAAAAAGTAAATCTAAGAAATAGCAGATTATAGGGAAGTTTGCTAGATCCTTGATTGAGCAACTATTCTATGAATTGGAGCTAAAGTAATGAATGTATTCCCCATAAGCCATAGTTACTTCCAGTTGTCCTGGCTGTGGGGTTGGCTTAATGTGTTCTCCTTGTAAATGTGTCTTTTCTATTTTCTTAAAAAAATCACAGTGTGAGTTCCAATACCAAAGCTATTGACACTATTTCATGTGGAGAACAAAAGCTCTCTGTAGTGAGATTAGCAGCAAATTATTTTTAATGGTTTTTCAAATTACCATTATATCAGAAAATCATTACTTGACTTATCTTGTTGAGTAAATATTGAATGAGTTACAGCAAGCGCATCTAGACCTCCCGAAGCTCCATTTCAGATCCTTTCACCATTTTGTCTTTATTTTGGAGGCAGGGAACTTATGGTGCACATTCTCTGGGACTGGTCACTTGTTTTCGTTTCATCTTTATTCTCTCTATATTGGTTGGCACTTAAAGTATTTAACAGGCATTCTAAACACAAATTCTTTCAATTGCAAAATATTTGCAAATACACGCAGACACAGACACAGACACACAGACACACACACAGACACACAGACACACAGACACACAGACACACACACAGACACACACACAGACACACAGACACACACACACAGACACACACACACACACACACACACACACACACACACACACACACACAGCTCTGACTACCAAAACAGTTAAAATAATGAAGTTTTGATAATCCATGAGTGAAAAAATTTCACTATAAAATAAGAAACACCATAATATTTTTATAATATTATAATTCTATTTTAATTCTAGAATTATAATAATATTATAATTCTAATAAGTCTATATTTTACTCAGACTTATCACTGCTAAATCACTTATGTATGTTTAGTGGCAAGGATAAGATTATTTCCCCACAAGTTCACACAGAATAGCAATTATTAAAATGGTTTTACATTTCCAGTTTAGAGCCATTAGATGAAAGATAAGACTAAGATACTTCCACAAGGCTGAACATTTAACTTGGTTTTGATGGCGAATGTCTTCTCATCACTGTATACTGTATGCCTGGCTTCTCAAAGGCTGAGCAACTCCCCATACTTCCTGTGTAAAAGAGTCCTGATAAAGTGGCCAATACCTGCTGTGGTAGAAGGAGAAGCACCCGCTATGTGAAACTTGTGCTCCCATTTTTACACAGGAGAAATATTCAAGAGAATCTTCATGAGTATATCCAGGACTGAGCTCCATTTATTGTCTTCTGTCTTCTTGAGCTATTTTTGGCTCCCTTTCACATGGGACAGAGCTCAGGCTTTCTACCTTCAGATAAACAGCAGCATGAAGGAGGGATAAAGCACTTAGTTTGAGGGCAGATCAAGAAGGGGTAAGCATCACTGTTTATTATAACTACTTGAGTAAAACAGTGAGCTAGCAATACTCAACAGAATAGGAAACTGGGAAATTTAGTTCATATTCTGAGTGGTCAGGTGCTCATGTTGAGGGCTGGACCGATCCAAGCCTTTCCCTGAGGACCTGATGTATGGAGAAAGAACACCGCTTTTTCTCTAAACCCAGAAATACAAGTTGGGTTCTCAGGATCTGAAGCATGGGTCTTAGTGGATCTGCAGGTTCAGATCCTGAGAATCCAACTCTCTCTACCCTAAGAGGCCATGGTTATCAGTTCCAAGACCACTAGGTGCTGGTCTCTGATGTCCTTGAGATAGCCCATGTTCCCTCTGTCCAGCATTGTTTGCTTAGCTTCCTGCTGACTTTGTCCCATTATACTATCACTTTCTGAGGACACTGTCCCACTTCTCTCCTGAAAACTGTGTGTAAGATGCTGTACTTCTTAATAAACTTGCTTGATATAAGACATAGCTTATGTAAGACCACTGGATCATAGCTTTTCTGTCTTCTTTATCTCATCTCCTGGCCATCCCACTTAGTACCCTATCACTAAAGAAATTAAGGGTTCTATTCCTTAAAAGGCACATGGGAACATGGATCTGGGTCAAGGAAATAGCTATTAGGCTTTAACTCTAAAGATTATGATTAATATTTAGACAAAATTATTAAAATTATTTCTGTCATATAGTGATGAGATAAATCAACAGGAAATTTATTGTAGCAGATTTAACCTTTGCAGAAAACATATTTTTCTCTCAGCTTTCAAACAGGAAAATATAATAAATGGCTACATATGAGGTGCCTCTACAACTCTTTTTATTTAAAATTTTATTAAAAATATTATATACCATGTGGCTCAGTATTTTTGTTGTAAAAGATTTGTTTTCATCATCCAGATCAACCTAAATATATCTGAATTATTCTTTTAACATTGGTCCTTGTGTTTTTTTTTTAGTCTTTGTTCTTTGGGGGCCCACTACCCAACTCCCAAATAAACACATGGAGACTTATTCTTACTTATGATTGCCTGGCCTTAGCTTAGCTTATTTCTAGCCAGCTTTTCTTAACTTAAATCATCCCATCTACCTTTTGCCTCTGGGCTTTTACCTTTCTCTATTTCTGTGTATCATGTCTTTCCTTCTTACCCCATGTCTGGCTGTGTGACTGGATGACTGGCCCCTCACATCCTCCTCTCCTTTTCTTGCTCCTCCTCTTTTTTACTTTTTCTATTTATTCTCTCTTCCTGGGAGCCCTTCTATCCTTTCTCCTGCCTTGCTATTGGCCGTTCAGCTCTTCATTAGCCCAATCAGGTGTTTTAGGCAGTCAAAGTAACACAGCTTCACAGAGTTAAACAAATGCAACATAAAAGAATGCAACACATCTTTGCATCATTAAACAAATATTCCACAGAATAAATAAGTGTAACATATCTTCAGTTAATATTCCACAACAAACATTTCTTTTCTTTTTGGTTGTTTGTTTGTTTGAAACAGAGTCTCATATTATAGCTTGGGTTGCCTTTGCACTCACAATCTCCCAAGTGTAAGCATGAATCACCACGCTCAGTTTCATTTTGGTTTACCAAACTATTAGACCCACGTGGCCCACTGAGTTTTTCCTTTTGGCTTTAGTCCTACAAAGTAAGGAGCTATGTCTATGCTCAGGTGTTGTAGCTTCCTTAGAGTTTATACTATAATTTCTTCTGTTTTCTGTACCTCTTAAACATGTCCAAATTACCTGGGTTTTTTGATCTTTCCATTTCTGTTAATCTTTCATGGGTTTTCAACTACAGTATGAAAAGTGACAATAACTTTTAATTTTTGATTTCTTAATTTGTAAGAACTATGCTAAAATTTTATTTTATTTTAATAATATTTTAATCCATTATTTGAGAATTTCATACAATGTATTTTGATCATATTTATCCATCTCCACAAACTCCTTCCACATCCTCCTTCATCTCCCTATCCACTCAACTATCTGTCCTCTTTAAAAAAAAAAAACTCAGAGTTCACTTTGTGTGGTTCAAACACTACTGGTAGTGGGGCCCACCCCAATGCCTGATTGACTAACCAGGGTCACACCTTCAAAGAAAACTGGCTTTCTCTCTCCTAGTAGCTAGCAATTGCCAATAGTTCCTCAGCTAGGGTTGGGACTTTGTGCTCACCTCCATGGTTCCATGCTGGGATTTTGTCTGGCTGTAGCTTGCATGGCTCTTGTGCATGCTATCACAACTACCCTGAGTTCATATGTGTAGCTGCCCTTCTGGGTTTGGAAGACAGTCCTCCCTTTTAGTCCTCCCTTACCTCTAGCACTTCACAGTCTTTCTGCTCCCTCTTCCTTGAAGATCCCTGAGCCTTTGGGGAAGGGGTGTGATATAAATGTCTCACTTAGATCTAAGCACTTTGCATTGCTTTATACTCTATACACTGAGCAGTGTGGGTCTCTTTGCTATCTACTGTAAGAAGCTTGCCTGATGAAGGTTTAGAGATGTACTAATATAATAGTATAGCAATAAGTCATTAGGAGTTGTTTTAATACTATGTCAATTTAGCAGAATAATAGTATTGGGCTTATGACCTATCTAGCTTCAGGTTCTTGATCTGGTAGTAGTATGGGTTTCAACTCATGGTATGGGCCTTAAATCCAATGAAAACGTGCTTCATTACTCCCATAATACTCATGTCATGTTGCACGAGTGGGAATTTATTGCCAGGATAGTCTTTATTGTAGCTCACAGGGTACACAGCTGGATAAGACTAATGATTATTTTTCTCCTTCAGTATCATGTATAACACCTTCCAGCACTTGAAAGCTATCCAGTAGTGATGAAGCTTCCAGGACAGCTTGTTTTTTCCCCCAGTTTTATAATTCAAATATATGATGTCTTCGGCAGTAGGGTCTTACTGTCAAGTTCTGGAGGGTAACCAAGAGCATTGTCAAAAGCCTGAAATATTTGAGAGTCAATGAGATCCACTGGCCAATAACTCACAAAGAGGTAACCCATTCCTGGTAAAGAGGATTTTATTTACTGACATGTGGTATTTAGTAGGATATTGTCCTATGTTGTTGTGCTATGTACCTCCATTTAAACTCTTTTTATGTACACAAATATACACATTTTAGGGTGTTCTACAGTAGTAGGTTTCCATATGGCTTCTTCAAAAGGCCTTCAGTATTAAGTTTTTTCTCCCCATATTTCTTCTTCCAGCTTGCCCTACTACCCCTACCCCATTTAACCTTTCCTTTTCCACTATTCCCCTCTCCCCTTTATATCACTGCATTATCTCCATACTCTTTGAGAGTTCCCC
>CABHPR010142967.1:0-13196 GCA_902168415.1 Peromyscus melanophrys
GCCATCTATTTCATTTCTTTGTGAGTGTGTTTGTGTGTTTTTACATTTAATAACATCAAGTGCACACTAAATAGGTGGATTAGTTGGTAGTTGTAAACATTTGTGTGCTGAAATACTTTTGAAAAGGTTTTGTGTGCGTGTGTGTGTGAATGTATGTTTCATGTGTCCAAGTGCCCACAGATGCTGGACGAGGACATTAAATCTAAGGAGCTGGAGTTACAGGCAGTTGTGAGCTGCCCAATGGGGTGCTAGAAACCAAACTCTGAAAATGCAGCAAATACTCTTAACAGCTGAACCATCTCTCAAACCCACTAAAATACCTTTTATATTAAGTCATGATAAAGAGCCGTGTTACTCTTTCATCAAAGGAAAGCTCATGGCAATAAATAAGCTGTGATGAATATTTTCCTACCTCTTATGCATGCTGGAACTATGCCTTATGGCATAATATAAATTAATGCAGTTTCAGTAAAAGAGTATAGAACAGTGATTTGCATACTATGCTCAGAAGTGTGATTTGTTTGTTCTCTCTTTTTCTCAGACTGTCTTTGTCTCTCTCTGTGTGTCGCTCTCTGTTTCTGTCTCTGTCTCTCTCTCCCTCTCTCCAGTCCAGGATGGCCTAGAACTTGCTTTTAATCAAGGCTGTCTTCAAACTTGTGGTCCTCCTGCCTCAGCTTTCTGAGTGCTGGGATTGCAAGCGTATGTCTGGCTGTATTTGCTCTTGATATTCACAAACATCTCTTAAGACATCCTGTGCATTTTTCTTAGGAACATCTTCATACTTTTAGAGTATGTTAGAAAAGATATTCAAATGTGTCTGAGTCCCCAGTATCTTTTTCCTCAGCCTCCTATTGTTCCAGATACTCCCCCGACTAGAGCAAATTCAAAGGTACTCCCTATCTTACAGTTTATTTTAAAAATGAGATAACTCACAAAGAGAAGTTTATCAATACATTACACTAATTAGGATCATTCAAATGAGTTCCACGAGAACTCTGGCACTGTCTACCTTGAATGTTACTAACCTGCAACGCTCGACATATACCTAACACTCAGTAAATATTGACTAAATGAATCAGTGAATGAACAATTCATTAATAAGTAGCATCAATTAGTTTTTTTCAGCGGAGGTTGGGTTATGTGACTGGGTCCCACATCATGTTTTCTTGGGTAGAGAGTTTTGGAAATAACTGTCCTAAAAGGCCGTATCTCTATACACCCTCAACCCACTGCGGGTGATCCCAAAGATAAGAGATGCCTATTTAAGAGTCAGAAGTAGGAAGCCTTAGGCATGTATTAAATGGAGGAATTTGAGCCATATCAGCAACTAACTTTGTTGGCTTCAAAATGCTGCCACGGGTAAGCTTTAACTTTGGAATAAAAGAGACTCATTTTTCTTCAGTAAAGTGGAGGTATATTAAAGTCTTTCTATAACTCATATGAGTTTCAGCTTGTCCTGCATTACCATTATCCAAACAACAACCCCTATTTAAACTCAATTTGAGCTTTGCTCTTGCTTAGCTGAAGAAGGGGAACTCACCCGTCCTCACTAGTTTCCACCTATAGTTTTGGAGTCCCGAGGCTGCGGTGATAATCGTGAGGTTGTAGAGGTGTCCAGGGATCAGTCCATGAAAAGCATACGAAGTATCATGCTTGTCCACAGTCCTGTCTTGAACTAAGGTCCCTTTATCCATGAGCATCAGCCTGTACTGTTCCACATTGCCAGAGCCATGAGACCAGGAAATTTGGAGAGACTTAGGACCAGGGGAAATGCCAATATCTTTCACTGGAGATGGTACTAGTGTGATAAAAACACATATCCACAGGGTCACTCGGAATCCCCTTGTAGAAGACATAGACATAGTTCTTGAATTTACATGCTTATTTATACTTCTCTTTATATTTTATCATAGCGATAATCAGTAATGGTCCTCGAGAGTTCACTGGAACCTTCATTAACCACCTTTATAAAGCCCGCAGGCTTTAAGGGCTAAAGGAACATCATACATGGCCTGTTTTGTCTCCTCTGCTTTACAGAGATGAAGGTGGGTGTGGCCAATGCAGTGTACTGTTGCCAGTGACAATAAATAGGGGAGATAAAGGAACAAACTGTAGGAGGTGAAAATGGGAAGAGAAAGAGAGGAGAATAAGTTACAGGAAAGCCACGCACTTTCTGGGAGTGATATCATGACGCACGGGGACACTAGATGAATTCTTTTTCACCACATCAAGAAGCAAAAACTTATTTTAGACACGGGAGTATTTAGAAGACATCATAACCTGGTATTATGAAAATGTACAAAAGAGGAAAAATACATTTTGTGATGCAAATTTGGAAAACGAGGCAGAAAATCTCGTTTTCCTGGATTTGAGTTAGACAGGCCTGTAGGGAGTCTCTATTTTAAATAAGAGAAAACTCTGTTTTCAGAAAAATCTCATGACTTTAAGATCACCTAGCCAGGTAGCAGCACATTGATACACCCTATGCTCAGCCCACTCTCTTCTCCATTATAACCTCCTTTTAAAAGGTTATTTACTTTATTCACTTATGGTGGGTGGCATAGTTCCATTTCCTTTGATAACGTATCATTTTGAAGGTGCCATAGAGGGCTGGGGAGTGTTCGCCTAGCGTGCAGGGGTCCCTGGGGTTTCATCCCCAGCACCATCAAAAAGAAGGAAAAGAAAAACAAGATATCGTAGTCTATTTACCACAGACAACACAGATCTTACCTGTTGACCCATTGGTATACACGGGAAAGGAACGTTTTTCTCCAGAAACAGCCATGATGGCCATTCTGTAATTACTGCCAGCAGTGAGGTTCAAAAAAGTGTATTGGCTCCATGTGTTGCTTTCTTGAACTTGGACCTCTTGTAGCTTTTGACTGTTATCATCAAACAGTTGCACCTCATACCAGGTGACTTGGCCAGAAGAAGGGGTCCACCGCACCTGCAGGATAGTTGAAGTTGTCTTCTCAGGGTTGACTTCAAACCTAGCAGGAGGCAAGGGATCTGCAAGGCAAACACCATCAAAGAGAAGGCAGCATGAGGGCTTTGAAAATAACTGTTTATTCTGCTGCAGCCCAGGTTCATTTTCCTTCAAAATTTAAAGAATCCGCTACCTGGGGGGAAAATATCTGGCGTGTTGCCATACCTGCAAACCCAGTGTTCCGTTTTTCAAAGACAGGGCTTCCTTACCCATTAGTGACGTGAACTCCTATTTGGTAAGTCTTTTCCTTAAGGTAGGTCTGGCCTTGAAATCTCAATGTTTTCTTTGACTTGCAAGTTCAGCATGTTTTTTAGACATTGACAAGCATACAGCCTGTGTTTGATTAATTACCGATGATCCAACCAGAAAATACAAACTATTAAGAGCTAATAAGAGTTGGAAATTTGTACTAGCCTCTTCCTGGGTTGTGGATTCTTGGTGTTATTTACCTATGTAAGTTTGGGTAGCATTTAGCTATTAGATAATCACAGAAGACACAGCTTTGATATTGATTCTAAAGTAAGAGTTGCTTACCAAAATCAATGCTCTCACTAGCTGGGATTACCAAATATCCTTAGATTTTTAAAATCTTAGTTCTGGAGCATGCTGGAGTTGCCAGGGACTCTAGAGCTAGTGGGATCGACAGTGTTTTGCACTGAACAGTTCGCTTCATCTCATTTCTCAAAATGAGGGTCAGTTTGGGGAGCATGGCTCTCCCTGTGCCGAATCTTCATCATTGAGCTTGTATCAGGACGGTATCACCAGATTGGGAGCTGGGTCCACAGCAGTTCATGAGCAGCTCTTCACTAGGTATAGTGAGGAGTCAAACATGTGAAATCAGTCTGTCCCTACTTTGCGCGCAGAGGCCAGACCCACTGAGAAACATCCACATGAAAATGATTAGTGGGGGGCAATTTATAAGTCAGGCCATTTGTTTGAGTGGCATAGCTCTATAGACCTCAGCTTTATCCACCTCCTGATGGGCTGCATTTTGTTCATGACATCAAGAATTATAGACGTACTCATAAGAGTGGAATTAAAAGATGATGCCCATTTGCTAATAACACAACTCCAACAAGTAAGCTAACCTCATTCTATACTCAAATGTCATTTGTGCATAGGACTAGCTATGGGTAAACAAGATATCATATGGGTAATGCAGCTTATGAAATCCCATACCTTCATGTTTTATGCTATTATTTATATGAATTCATCATTCAGTAAGAATTAAATATGCCACTGATACACCAATAATTATTAAAAAATACAAAGAAGAGCTGATAAGCAAATTAAGGAAGTATCTCAGAGAGAGGGCCCAGAGCACAGGTGAGCTATGAAAACAAGCGCACTTTACACTGTGTTTTCAACCCCTGTGTTCACCCGTAGGTTCTGTGTTCTAACACTCGGTGATTTTGAATCTGGCTCTATGGCTTGGTGGTTCTATACTTGGGCAATTTGTGATGCTCAAAGTCAGATGTCTGTATGGGTCCTATTACGTGCTGATAATCTGCCACAGAACCAGTGACATAGAGTCCTAGAGAGCATGGACTTTGGGATTAGATAGAGCTGCATTCAGATCTTGACTCTATTGCATAACATTTATGAGACACTGTGAGTGAGTGGTACTCCACCAAAACTTCTATCTCCCTATTTGTCTCGAGTGTAATAATAATAATAATAATAATAATAATAATAATAATAATAATAGTAATAAGAATAAGAATAATGACAAATACCAGAGTTCCAAGGAGTTTTGAGAGCAAATCAGGTATAGAGGAGATTTTACTCAGATGCAATGGATACTTAACACAAAATCTTATTTCTGTCTCATTTATCAAATAAATAAACATTTTCTTCTGAATCACTGATAGCAAGGAAGCAAAAGGAAAACAAAAAATTTTGCAAACTAAGCTGATAATATCTTCAATTGCTTCTGTTATTTAAAAAAAAGTGTTGGTAAAATCTTGGAACTAATTTTCTAACTCTTAAGTTAAAATAGCTTCCCAAGACGATTTTTATTTATAGTTTTTTTTTTAAATTGAAAAACTAGAGTTTTTTGGGGGGTGGGTGATGGGGGTAATGTTATTTAAATTTTCTATCCCACACAGGAGATGCCCTATCAAAAGGAAAGAAGGTAATTTCTCCTCACACAGGGTTTATAGTTGCCTGACAAGAATAAGGTATCCAACGTCATGAGATTCTACTAGCCAGCAAGCATCAAGAGCAACCCAGTAGGACCAAGCAGTATTCTCGCTGAAGTAGCATTTTAAGGGCAAGGGTGACAGGGATAATTTCACTCAGTGCCAGTTCCAAAGAGATAAATCTTGCCATCTATGCTAACTACCAAGCCAGATAAAGGTGAAAGAAAATGTTATAACCGGTATAATCTCAATATACATAATCTGCAAAATAGGAGCTGTACCAAAGGAAAAGAAAAAAAAAAAAAAAAAAAAAAAAAAAGAATTTTCAGGTTGCGTGCCGAGAGGTTGAACTTCAGAAATGCGGACTTCATCTAATCTCTCTGAGCCAGAAAACAAAACAGTCGATCCTTTGTACGTCCGGCAGAACAAAGAAACAATGAAACTGGGAAGTGCCTGGGCTTCGAGAACCTGCCCTGGAAACAAACCCTTAAAACCCCATTTACGCTGTGATAAAGCCCAGTGCTGGCAACGGTCCACGGCCGCTCAGCACACTGTAGAAGCTAAAGAGTTTAGAGAATTCTTTTTAATCTAAGCCCAACAGAAACTTCACGGTATTAAAAACATTTTCGATTTCATAGGAGATATAAATCATAGGCTTCTATCTGGGGTGCAGGCTTCTTTGATGTCTATCAGTGTGTATGATATGTTTGCATGGGTATGCATGTTTGTTTTTTTTTTTTTTTTTTTGTGTGTGTGTGTGTATGTGTACTGGTACACAGGCATGCCATGGCATGTATGCAGAGGTTAGATCACACCCTTGGGTGCCCTTGGATTCCACCTTATTGGAGACAAGCTTTCTTTGTGGCTGTCACTACACACAAGAGGCTGACTGGCCCATGAGCTTCCTGGAATTATCCTTTCTCTATTTCCCAACTTGCCCTGGGAGCGCTGGGATTATAGACATGTGTTACCATGCCTGTGTTAGTGTGTGTGGGTTCTGGGGATTCTGAATCAGGTCCTCATATTTGCATGGAAAGCATTTAACCCACTGAGCCATCTCCCATCCCCCGATTTTTAAAAGATAATTTATTTATTTTTATTTTATGTGCATTGGTGTTCTGCCTGTATGCATGTCTGTGTGAGGTTGTCAGATCTTGTAGTTACAGACAGTTGTTAGCTGCCATGTGGGTGCTGGGAATTGAACTCATGACCTCTGGAAGAACAGTCAGTGTTCTTAACCGCTGAGCTATCTCTCTAGTCCCCCCCACCCCCAAATTTTATATGTATGTATGTATGTATGTATGTATGTATGTATGTATGTATGTATGTAGTGGGAAGGATTTTAACATTGTTTGACAATTCAGTTAAATAACCACCTGATAAGATAAAAAGGGAGATTATGGAATCTACTTTTTAAAAGGAACTACTTGTTTTAAATAAGATAAGTAATGAAAATTTTTTGTCTGAGTTTATCAGATGTTACTGGAATGGACATCGTTAATATAATGGACTAGACATCTTTAATGTAATCTTGACTATATGTATTGTATATACTTATTGGATAGTTTTTCTTGTATTAGTTATAAGCTTTTTTAATTTTAGACAAAAAGAGAGGAAATGTGGTATTGTACTCCCCCAAATATTGTGCATGCTAATAAACTTATCTGGGGTCAGAGAACAGGACAGCCACAATGTTAAACATGAGGATAGGCAGTGGTAGCACATGCCTTTAATCCTAGCATTCCAGAGACAGAAATCCCTCTGGATCTCTGTGAGTTCAAGGCCACACTGGAAATGGCCAGGCATGGTGACAACGCCTTTAATCCCGGAAATCGAGCCTTAATCCCAGGGAGTGGTGGTAGAAAGTAGAAAGGTATATAAGGCTTGAGGACCAGAAACTAGAAGCCTTTGGTCTGGAGAAGCATGTGGCTGGTTAAGCTTTCAGGCTTCTAGCAGCAGTTCAGCTGAGACCCATTCTGGATGAGGGCTCGGGGCATCCAGTCTGAGGAAACAAGACCAGCTGAGGATCCGGCTAGGTGAGATAGCTGTGGCTTATTCTGTCTCTCTGACCTTCCAGTGTTCGCCCCAATACCTGGCTCAGGTTTATTAATAAGACTGTTTAAGATTCATGCTACAACCACCAATCCGTTTTTTTTCTGTTCTCAAAAGAAAAGACAAAGCTTGGCAAAATTCCTAAGCCAAAATGAATTATGTTTTCCTTAAAAAGAGAAAAAAAAGTCACTTGGAAAGGAGAAAATTATATTTCTAATGCAAGTAATATTTAATTCCTATAGTTCTTACCAGTGAGGTTACTGAAAAACATTAGTGTGTATTGATACAAGGATTTCTAGGCTTAGAATTGGAAATGACTGAATCTATTTTAGAAATAGAGTTAAACCCAGAAGAGTGCAGCTAACCTATGCATTGGTGTCGACAGCTATCTGGGACCCGCGTTATATCTGCGTAGGACACCATGATTTACAACGAGCCTTCTCTGCTTAAAGAAGCTTAGACACAGTGAATTAGGCTTGAGGAAGTACAACCAAACCTCTGACACCCGATGCAAACTGTGCGTTCTCCCCAGCACGGGAAATGCTGCCCTGAATTACATATTCACTGTAACCACCACCAAACAAATGTTCTCGGAAATGGCAAGCGTGTCTATAGATCTCCTCAGTTGATAGCGTACTCAACGGGAGTAATCTATGTCTAGTTCTAGGCCCATGGAAGCTCCCTCGAACTATTGATTGATTTATCATTTTAGGAAGCCAAGCGGGCGTTCATTAAGAAGTGGTTGTAGCATACACAGAGCTGAGCATGAGCTTTGAGAGTGTGGGCAAGAGTCACATAAAACAGGAGCCAGAATCACGCCCTGGAGTGGATGTTGGCTTCTCAAGGGAGTCATCCTGTTGAGTTTTGAAGTGTTTTCCTTCTCTGTTCCTTTCCCTGGTTGTTTTTAGTACATTGCCTGAGGTCCTATCACTTTGTGCTGGATTACTGCAAGAGACGGTTAGGTGTTTTCCTTATGTCAGGGCTTCCCTCCACTATTGCCCATTTATCCTGTGTGTGCCTCTCTCAGCTTCCATCTGCGTCCCATTGAAGCAGCAAGATCTTCATTAGCATCCACTTCAAGGCAGAGCCCGAGTTTCCTCACAGGCACTCAAGGCTTTCCTGGCTCTAGACAGTATCCTTCTTTCTAATTGTATCTTTCTTTAGTGTCTCCCTCAAGCTCAGGAGACCTCTGGGCACCCAGAGCCAAGTTCTGGTAGCTTTACAGAAACCAGGATAGCTATCATTCTTATTTAAAAGCAGGTGGGTAGCAAGCTTGATGGATTGCAAGCTACATTTATTTGGCATTTGATATAAACTGGAATGGACGTCAATGATTCAAATAAAATAATCAGAGGTTTTTTTTTCATGGAAATTATGTGGGGGGGTGTGGAATAATAATTCCAAATAATTTCTGCTACATGCTCTTGAAAACGAGGAGAAAATTAGCACAGGAAAGGCATTTCCCACAGTCTCCAGCACATTCAATACATTTCTTGTGGAAAGAATTTCCTTTGTTGTTGCTGTTTGACTATAATCCCCCCAGTTCTCCACCTGTGGGTCGCAACCCCTTTGGGAGGGGTGTGTGTTGAAAGATTCTTTCACAGGGGCTGCCTAAGACTATCAGAAAACACAGACATTTACATTACTATTTACAACAGTAGCAAAATTCCAGTTATAAAAATAAAAGTAGAAAATAATCTTGTGGTTGGAGGTCACCACAACATGAGGAACTGTATTAAAGGGTCGCAGCATTAGGAAAGATGTGGACCACTGCTATAATCAGTTTTCTTGCTTACTTTAAGGATGATGTAATATATTATGTTAATGTGGAATATATAATACTGTTGTGCCAATACATCAGGTTGCTGGACATTAGATTTACATTTCATGTAAACTTCAGCCACAAGGAACCTGTACACCTCTAACAACCTTGAAGGAAGTTGCAACATTTTTGACAATCATTTGCCACATTGTTAACAACGGTACAGACTGCCGTATTATTGTGCAGATCATAGTATCAAATACTAAATATTCATTAAGTGCTGGTTAAGGCTAGCAATCTGTGAATTGGAGACATACGTGAGAGGAATAAACAGAATAAAGATGAATTACCAAGGTGGCTAACTTTGGCGTCACACATAGATGGGTACATCCCAACGCTGGCATTTATCACAAGGATGGTTATAGGCAAGGTACTCTGTCCTCTTGTTCCTCAGTTCCTCATCTTGACTGGAACTAGCGATATGCATTTTTCAGAGTTGTGATAAGAGGCCATGCAGAGAGTTAAGGGTAGCCCTGGCCCATGGGGGACACTTCATAGAAAGTGGTTGGTGTGAGTCTTGCTTCGCGTATTGTGTTCCACACAGGGTTCCACACATTTTCCCTTATTTGAAATGCTGGGAACAAACATGTCTCAGATTTAGAGGGTTTTTTTGTTGTTGCTGTTTGTTTTTTGATTTTTTGAAATATTTCCATAACATAATGAATATTGTAAGGACTGAACCCAAGTCTAAACACAACATTTGCATGTTTCATTACATCTTATGCACCTAAGTGTAAAGGTAATTTTAAATAATTCAATTAATGCAGAAAAGAGAATTTCATGGTGTGGAATTTTCCACTTGTGACATCATGTCAGTACTCAAAATGTTGCAGATTTTTGAGGACTTCAGACTTTTTTTGGATAAAGATGCTTGATCTCTACAGTAATAAAGGAAATTTCAGTGCTAAAAGTGAAAAGCCGAGAGTAATATCCAAGGACCGTGGACTTCAGTTGTGTGCTTCATGAAGGAGACAAATTCCAACAAATTTGGGAGGGTGCCTAGGACTTGAAAACCAGAATAAAGAGAGCGACTGCAAAGTGAGAAGGCAGTGTAATCTGAAGCACTGTAGAATTTCTACCGAGTACAGAACCCTGTCAGCACCGAGACCATTCCTACAGTCTACAGGGCCTGCATTCCACTCCCCATAGTGTCCTTTAGTACTTCCTGTCCCCAATTCTGTCACCCACACCATGGTCTCCTCAGTGTTATCTAAAGTGCTGCTTGGGTGCAGTATAAAGAGAAGTTCTCCAGCCACAGTTCCTGATGGGATCGCTGCTCCAAAGCTTTGTATGTGAATAGAGATGAGTGAGCTATCATGTGATGTATGCTTCTATACCCGGGCAGCTAAACAGTAAGGACATTTTTTTTTAAATGGTGTTGGGTAAGTTAACTATATTGTTGTTGTGTGGTTTTTTTAAATCACACATATAGAGATGTAAATTGGAATATTTATAAATCAAATGAGGTCACCGTGGTTTGGAAATGAGATCACCGTGGTTTGGATTGTTCAAAATGATACACAAGGCTATACATGAAACAAGGTTGGCCAAAAAGTGGTAATTTATCAAAGGCAGGTAATAGGCACATGCTATTTCATTATACTATTATTTTGACTTTCTTCTTTTAAAAAATAATGAAATGCATTTATTTTACGTGTACGAGTAAGTTTGTGCACTGTGTATGTAGTACTGTAGAGGCCAGAAGAGGGCGCTGCATCCCCTGGAACTGGAGTCATGGACAGTTGTGAGTCACCATATGGGTTCTGGGAATTGAACCCAGGTCCTCTGAAAGACCCACAAGGGCTCTTAACTGTTGAGCCATTTCTTTTTCCTTTCTTATGTGTTTGATATGTTCAGTGTCTTCCTCCGTACTGAAGGAAGAAAACAACAACATTCAAAATGAAAATCCCCGAAAACCTGTCCTGCTCACTTCAGCTGCACCTGGCACATTTAGGGTCGGACCTGTGCCTTAATTTCTCTATATTTGTATATCCACCGGGCTTGGTTTCTCCTATGGGAAAAGAAAGTGGCCAAAACTGTCTCTACATTTTCTTTTCTGTAGGATCTTTAGCAAACTGCCGTATGAAAAAGGAAGGCAGAACATTTCTTTCTGTTCTTTTCTGTATCTCCTTAAAGTTGACTTGAAAGGTAATGGAACATCATGTAGAAATCTGAAGGAACCAATATCAGCTTAAAAATAATCTACATTATGTAAACAATGGTGAGAATATCGAGATGGACGAAGCAGAGATCAAGTTCCAGCTCTGTCATGAATGAGCTACGTGGATTTGTGAAAATTACACTAGTTCTGAGGAAGATGAAGACCATACCCAATCTGGAAGCAATAGTAGATTTACTGCATGAAGAATGTGACCAACCATTCCAATTTGACAATTAAAATCTCCTAACAACCCTATGAAGTAGGTATTATCATTTTCCCATCCCAACTACATAAATTAATAAGTGGCCCTGAGGCAAAGGGCAACTTTCTCTCAACATCCTGGCCAGTGAACAGTGGAGGCACCTGTCTTCAGAATTCATCTCTGAATCATTATGTGAACTCTCCTTTCAAATGCTCGCTCTATAGCGTCTCCATGAGATAGAGTCAAACAGTAGATACCCAAGAGGCTGAGGAGGGAGAATTGTCATGAGTTTGAGTGTAGCATGGGAGGTACATAGAGAGACCTTGCCTCAAAACACAAAAGAAACAAAAACCAAAACTGAATAGTAATATATATATCATAAATATCTATTATGTTGATGTAAATATAAATATATAAAATACATAAATATCTATCATTATATTAGTAAACATGCTTTCATGTATTAAATATGGAAGGTTTTGTGCATAAAAACACACAAAAAGTCTTTCTCCCTGGAAATCACAATAAACAGTCCCAGGCATTACAGATTTAACCACACATGAGAAGGCACGGTCCCCAAATGTTACTATTAATGAATGATAGGAAAGAAATGTCAATGGCTCCCACGTTGCAGTGTGCTCTGGGGCACTTTGGTTCCCCAAGGTCTATTATTTCTAAGTTCAGGTTCATTTCACATAGCATGGAAACCAGAAACGTTTTCATTCCAATCTCTGTAGAATTTGTTGCAGAGAGAAAGTTACAGAGAGTTTTCATAAATAATGGCTTATATTTAAAGTTATAGTCGACTTGTAGGTTGAAGCTGTAAGCCCCCAATAACCCCAGAATGAGGCTGTATTTGAGAGGGTGGGGGTCTTTGAAGAGGTGAGTGTGTTGAACGGGCGTCATTAGGTTGGGCCCTGATCTAATATGACTAGTGTCCTTTCAAGAAAAGCAGAGAAGAAGGACACAGCCTTGCTTGGATGGACAGATCTGTCACACTGAGAAAGCGACCATGTGCAAGAGAAGGAGAGAAGCCCATGAAGACAGAAAAACTGCAGACATTTGACCTTGGAATCTTAGCCTCAAGGACTGAGGAAAATCAATTTTGTTTTTACTCAAATTACTCAAATTTTGGTATGGCAGCCTTAGTCAATCCCATACAATGAATAACATTTTGGAATGGAAATAATAGCTGATGCAGTAATTAAGGTGCCTAAACGGTTTTCATATAGATTAAGAAACTTGGGACTGGAGAGATGACTCAGTGGTTAAGAACACTGGCTGCTCTTCTGGAAGACCCATATGGCAGCTCACAACTGTCTACAACTCTAGTTCCAGGGCAACCAACACCTTCACACAAACATACATGTAGGCAAAACACCAATGCACATAAAAATAAAAAATAGATATTAAATAAAAAGAAATTCACCATGTTAAGATAATTAAAATCATTTGAGGTTGGGGATGTTTGGACTTTTTTTTTCTAGGAAGATTAATAAGTATCTGAGATTAACAAGAAGTCAAATGCCTGTGAGTATTTATTCCCAGGTAAAGTTCCAACCTCGAGTTCACTGGGCTCAAGGAGATGAGATAATGGATCAGAAACTGAACACTACCTCAGACAACTTTTCAACACCAAAAGTGAACCAAAAGTTCACAGGAAGAGCATCAGTGTGACCCGATGAGAACTTGACCTCTGTACATGCTCTTCCTCCTGAAAACCCAAAATCTGGAGCCCCAGGCTAAACCTAAGAAAAGCATCAGCCTTGGGCTATAGAGCAAAACCTAGGGCTCTCTCTCTCTCTCTCTCTCTCTCTCTCTCTCTCTCTCTC
>CABHPR010142968.1:0-31385 GCA_902168415.1 Peromyscus melanophrys
AGCTCTAACTGTAGCCCTGCCACATCTCTGGCAAATCTCCTGAGGCTTCAGAGACACTGAGTAAAATCAGATGAAATAAATGGATACAGTAACTGGTCCAGGCTGTGCTAGGTATCAACATACAGGCAGCCCAAGAAGAGGTTTAGACAAAGAATACCTTTGATGTAGAGAAAACGATCAAACAAGATTATCCCTGCAAAGAAATGAGATGGGGGAAGTCTTGTAAATGTTATTGATTTTACAATAAACTTCGAGGAAGAGAAGATGTTTCAGGCTGAATCCATACATCATTCATATGTGTGGAGTAATGGGAATGGCAATTTTGCTCACATTTATGGATTTACTCTTAATTATTTATTCTCAAGATAAGTATGTAAAACAAAGTATACACCACCTGGAAATGTGCTGCTCTGCCTTTGGTGAGTTTGCTGCACTTCGGAGGTGGGATGAGTAGCAGGAAGCAGGCAATGTGAATTTCATGAAGGAATCAGAATGAATATATTCATAGTGAAATTCATAACTAGATCTGTTATATAGTAAGACTATTTCATTGCTTAGAGTTTGAAAGACTATTTCTAAGGATCAAGTACATTTCATTGAGTTTTAAAATAAATATCAGTTTTTCTCCCCTTTTAAAGTCCATATTTAAATATGTTATTTCTCTATCCTGATTCTTCACTCAAGTTCATGGAAAGCAATGGGAGAAGTCATTACAAATTCACTTCTCTTCCATGCATAGATTCCCCACGTGATAAAACATATAGTACACTTAATCTGAGACAATATAAACACACAAAAAACACACTGTAATTTGTAAATAACTCCAACAGATGTCTGAGAAAACATACTATCAGTTAGAGCAATAAGAGCCCCTACCACGGGCCTCACTTGTCCTGTGGCTCGCCCAATGAGCTCCATCTCTGCAGAGCCTGCCTTGGTCTCCAAATGAGGGAAACTGGAGCTTTTTATCATCTCCTCTGCATTATTGAATCACTCGGAGTCAGCTGCTCCATTGCCATGCTCCACTGGACTCCTGACAGGTCTTTACCTCTAGCTCCACGTCTCCCCTTGTCGCCATTTTAGTATCCTTTTGTTTTGATAAAGTCTGTTCTGATTTCAGGAAAAAGAGAA
Source organism: Peromyscus melanophrys (assembly GCA_902168415.1). NCBI lineage: Eukaryota > Metazoa > Chordata > Mammalia > Rodentia > Cricetidae > Peromyscus > Peromyscus melanophrys. The sequence goes on from CABHPR010142968.1 coordinate 1,132, forward strand.
GTTTTCACCCATGTATCCCAGAGTTTTGTGTTCTTCTAATGTTTATTTTATTGAGATTTGAGTAATTTCAGTTTGTCTTATTTTTGGAGACCGTCTCTACATAAACCAGGCGGATTTCAGGGCTCTTGTTGGGCCTCCTGAATGCTGAGATGGTGCGTAGTGTTGTTCCTTACTTCACAGTGCATTGTAAAGCTTTAGCAAATATTATGCATTTGTAAATATTTTAAAATTAATTGTTTGAGATTTTCATGCATATGTACCTTATATTTTGATTATACTGACTCACCATCCTCCCTACTAATTCCTTCTGGATTAAAAGCTCACGCACCCTACCCTATAACCCTACCCCCAGTTCCCTCCTACTTTTTTTTTTATAACCTACCAAGGCCAATTAGTGATGCTCACAATCATACATGTGGTGCCATCTCCTGGAACATGGTCCACCTACCAGAGATCAGGTTTTTAAATAAGCTGGCACTGTGACTCTTAGCAGCCACCATCTGTTAATAGCTTTACAGATAGCAGTGGTAGTTTATGAGTCCCTGCCTCATCTTTGCTGGAATATTGACTGGCTTGATTGTGCAGCTCTTGAGCAGGGAACCACTGGTGATATGACTTTGTGAGTGCATTGGTCTTGTCATGTACAGAAGATGAAGACACTGTTTTGTCCAGGTCCTCCATAGTCTCCTGTTCTGAAAATCTTTCTGTCCACTCATATGCAACAGTCTCTGAGCCTTGGAGTATGAAGTATGATGCAGATGTCCCATTTCTAGTTTAGCTCTCCACAGACACTTAGGCTTTGTACATCAATCAGTTATGATGCTTTGTGTTAACTTTTGTCCAATGTGAAAAGAGTTTCTCTGGTGAGGGCTGAGTCAGCACTAACCTATTGGTTACATACTTAACTTATAGTACAGTGTGATAGCATGTTCCTTTAGCAAAATAATAGTAATTTTACCTCCAGGACCCTTGAGTTCCTCAGAAGAAAATTCTTGTTCAGATCATTAAATATCAATATATTTTGAAATTTAGAATATATTTTAGTGGGTTAATAAGCTGTAAGTAATTGTAATGGCTTCCTGCACACTGTTTTCTTTTCAGAAATCCATCCCACTGCTGACATTTCATGCAAAATGGACTTTGGGAGAATTATTGCACCTCTCAACTGAATGTTAGTATAGCATTGCTATTCAGAAACCAGTGTTTTCCTCAAAATTTAATTGTTCTTTAAAAAACTATTAGTTATAATGTACTTTAAAAATATTTATGCCTGTGTCTAGGTAAGGTAATTGTTCTTGTCATAAAGCCTTCAAATAGATGACTATGCTTCCTGAGAGACATCTGGTTTCACAGGGTGGGCTACAGGTAGCTGTTAGAGACAAACATGTAGCATATGCTTCTCAAATTATTTCCCACTTGGCCCTACAGAGCATGAATCATGTGCAAAAGAAATTCTTGAACTTGTTTGAAAAGTTATTCTTCCTAAAATCATCATGTAAGTTGGACAGGGTAAAGAGAAATCTGATACAAGAGAAGTATTATTTTATGTTAATGTTTGGCTGACTTTTCATCCTACCTACACTTCACGAAACATATATTATAAGCATGGATTGAGAGAACACCACACCTTTTAAATTAATTAGCTCTGTGAAGTTTGTGCCCCATGTTCTTCCTGTGCTGCCATCTTGGTACCCTGTGTGGCAATGGGAAAACATGTGGAGCCTTGAATAAGGAAGCTTAATTGGATATTGGAGTTACTAACCTAGATTGAGGAAACTGCTGCAGAAAAGTGCTTTAGATTTCCTGAGGATATTCTCATAATACAACAAGACTTTTCAGCTCTCTGTGTACCTTGGGAACATGTTATCAGCCTTTCTGCTCTCTGAGATCCTTGGGAACATGTTATCGGAAGTTTCCCTGTGTCCCACCCAGTCCTGTAGTCACTCAGTCCCAAGTAAACACACAGAAGCTTATATTATTTACAGACTGTATCGCCTATGGCTCAGGCTTCTTGCTAGCTAGCTCTTGTATCTTAACTCAACCCATTCCTATTAATCTATGTGTTGCCACGTGGCCATGACATTATCAGTCTTCTTGCATTTTATTGCTCCTTGGGTGGCAGGCTTGTGTCTCTCCTCACTCTGCCTTTCTATTCCCTGTGTCTCTGCTTGGATTTCCCACCTGCCTCTAAGCTGCCTTGCCATAGGCAAAATCATCTTATTTATTAGCCAATGGGAGCAATACATATTCACAGCATACAGAAAGACATTCCACAGCAGGAACATGTAACATTGAACTATTCTAAATGGTGCCACCATGCTGTACCTTTTCATGATGTGACTTAACCAAAGCCATGCTCAACAAATCTTGGAGCCATGATGTCTAAACTTTCATCCTCCCAAAGTGTATCTAAATCCCTTTCCTCCCAAGTAACTTTATGTCATACATTTGTTATCACAGTGCAAAGTAGATTTGTTAAAACCTGCCTGGTAGAATTGAAGATTTCCTAAAGAAATACACATGTTTCTCCGTTTGCCTTAAGATTATTCAAACAAGGGACACCAAAGAAATGGGAATTTCCTTCGGGAATATTGTGCTTGGAGAAGGAAAGGGCCCCAGTCAGAGGAAGAACTTTTCTTTTTCAATTAAAAAAAAAAATTCGGACAGTGCTAACAACTTACCAGATCACCTTATAGAGACAGAATCCCAGACAATGTCAGACCAATGGTGGGTAGGACCATGTGTGTTGACTAGACTGTGTAGATGTTCATATCTTTGATTATGTCCTTAAACTTGAATTAGTTCAGAAACCTGAAGGTGGACTTTAGGGCTTTCCTAGATCTCTTTGTCTTCTCTTCCCATGTATACAGTTAAATAAATATCCTTATTATGCTTTCCACTTTTAATTTGGCTCTTTTAATTAGTTTATTGAGGATAGTAACTGGGTCTGACTTGGAGCACAGGTTGTGATCCCTAAGAATGATGACAGACTAATGTATAAACTGATGACATGACCAGTCCATGGTATGGTTAAGGGGAAGGTTTTTATTGTAGATATAAGAGGAAGAACAGCCAAAGGCATCTGGAAGATTTCAGAGCAGAGAAAAAATTAGACTGAATATTTCCAGTAGACTAGACCTGCCCAGGGCTATCTATGAGAGATGGGTTAGTAGCAGGGGGTAGAGAATATAGAAAGCATAGTAAAAGAATCAGGAGCAGAGCAAAGAGAGAAAGGAACATAGTGAGAATAGCAGGGCTCTAAGGGAAGTGAGTAGCTGGTAGGAGGGAAGCGCATGAGCTGGAGGGAACTTAGGGTACGATGTGGGGTGAGAAGGGATAGGAAGATAGCATGGACTTTGAAATGTTTAACAGATACTTGTGAGACTGAAGGAGCTTAGTGCCACAGGTGGCCACATGTCCCTTTTGCCATTGAGAAGGGAAATGACTACTTGTAAAGGGAAAGCAGCTTCACCAGTCCCTGAGGAATGCTGGCTTTTGACTAGCTATTGTAAGTCCTCCTATAGACCAGGTTGAACATGCTCTGCTATTTGGACTGCCTTTAGGAGTTTGAGAAATTATAGTTTCCTTTGTATCTGACAACTAACAAAACAGACTGTTTTTAAGGGCATTGCTAAACTAGGCATGATGGCACCTGCCTTTATGGGCCACTACTCAGGGTGTTGAAGGGGAGCTTGAGCTCAAAGTTCAAGGCAACAAGACAAAGAACCATGTCAAAAATATAAAAGAAAAAGAAACAATCATTGATTGCATTAACACTTAACAGCAAATTGAAAATACTAGTCTCTCTGTCTTAGGGTTATTATTATTGTGATGAAACACCATGACCAAAGCAACTTGGAGAGGAAAGAGTTTATTTAGCTTATACTTCTGCATCACACTTCATTATCAAAGAAGTCGAGACAGGAACTAAAAGCATTGCAGAAACCTGGAGGCAGTAGCTGATGCAGACTGAGGCCATGGGGATGTGCTGTTTAACCCCAGCCCAGGGTTGCTGCCAACTATAATGGGCTGGGCTCTCCATCATCAATAACTAATTAAGAAAATACCCTATAGGCTTGCCTGCAGCCCGATATTATGAAGGCATTTTCTCAGTTGAGGCTCCCTCCTCTCTGATGACTCTAGTTTGTGTCAAGTTGGCATAAAACTAGCCAGCACACTCTCAAAATACAATGAACAAAATATAAAGTGATATTTTAGATTTGACAATGAAACTTTAAAAACTGAACAATATTAAGTGACCACATTGGATGCTTACTACACAGTTCATTTTTTCTTTTAAGAAACATAGTAGGATATCAGAAGTCATGTTACAGATTCAGAAGGCTCTTGTGCTTTGCTGTTCAGTGTTTGCCAGTATATACACATATGCGCTCTCTCTCTCTCTCTCTCTCTCTCTCTCTCTCTCTCTCTCTCTTTCTCTCTCTCTCTCTCAGTCATTTTTCTTTATGCCAAACTGTTTTTCAGTTAATATATTTTTTTTTAATATTTCCAAGGCCTTAATTAAAGAAAAATTCTGCTCTGCTTCACAGTGACTCTGGAAACTCACTTCTGTGTTTAGTAAGCATTGCTTCTCTTAAGTAAATGTTCTTTATATCTGACTTAAATTACTTACTCTGTAGCCTAAAGTCATTTGTAGCTTTTTCTTCAGCCATCTTCTTTAGAGGGTAGCAATTAGAAGATAGCCACTACGTTACACCCTTTCACACTGTGGAGTTTCCTTTGCTTGTTTGATTGTTGTTTCTTCTCACAGAGCTAAATGGTGTGGATTTCTCACTCCTGTTCATATTCAGACATTCACTAATTGCAGTATGAATAAACAGAAGAGGAAGAGGTTCTTGAAAGGGACTTAGGAGACATGAGATATTTTAAGTCTATCTTTGTCATCCAATAACAAAAAACTTGCAGGTCAGTCAGTTAGTTTATTGTTATAATTTTTTGCATTATACTGAAAACCTGTCTAATTACCAATCTTTTTCTGTTATGAAAACCTGCAATTGGTATATATGATTTCTCCATGAGTTAATTGTTTTCCTAGCTTAAAGAGTACACAGTCCTCATCTTGGTGGGATGAAGACATTCTAAAAAGATATGTCTGTCCCTTCCCTGAACTTCGCTTAGCAAGCTACTGAAGAAGTGAGACCCAAGAAATAGAAATTTCCCTAGGTACATGATGTTGGGAGTGAAACATGGCTGAAGCCTGGTGCCAGACAACATAGGAACTTGTCTCCAGGAATGAGACTTCACACAATTGAAACAACTTACCAAATCACCTTACAGGATGTATCTAGAGTGGAGACAATGATATGGTTAGTAGTCATTACTAATTATTTATTTATTCTTCTGTTTTTATAGTGTTAAGGAATGAACCCAAAGACCTCAACGCATGGGAAGCATACATGCCACTAATAACCTACATCCTCAGCCTATGGTGTTATAATATACTGCATTTCAGCTTTACCAAACTCTGAACATTTGGGCTCTCAGTGATAGGTCAAAGTAGAGCATGGATTTAGTATGTGGCCTGGTTCCAACCTGCAGTTAGTACAAAAAAAATCAACTAATTTACATGAAAATATAAATAATAATCAAAAAGAATATCTCTCAGGAACACAGGTAAAAACCCCTTACCAAAACATTAGCTAATCTAACAATAAAGATGTTACAAGTTGGATTTGTCTCTGATGTGAAAGCATGAGTCAAACTTTCAAAATAAGTTAGTGGAATCTTTCACATTATTAAATAAAATAAATATTACATGATCATATGAGAACATTCAGAAAGAGTCTCTGCCAAAAGACTATGTTGATTCGTTCTAGAGACTCTCAGTAAAGAAATACCAGGGAATTTCTTCAGCTTAATAAAAACTACTTTAAAAACTTGTTGCAACATACTTAACAGCATGAAACCCAAAGATTTTCTATGAAGATCAGCATCAAGGTAATGAAATCTCCTCTCACCACCCCTTAGTGTCACAGTAGTTGGAGGTCCAGATGCAAAAAGGAAATCCAAATAAACACAATCCTTCATTTAACCATAATTGAGTGATAAATCTAAATTGTACAAATGTGACTCACAGAAGATAGAAAAGGAAATAAATTGTAAGTGATTAGAGGTACAAATGATATGCAATAGATTCAACAGTAAGTTATACGTAGCATGAATCTTAAAAGGTCTTATTAATAAAATCAAACCCAGAGCCAGGTATTGGGGTGAATGCTGGAAGATCAGAGAAGCAGAACATCTCACAGCCATCTCACCTTGCCAGTTCCTCAAGTGATTCTGTTTTCTCAGACTGGAAGCTTCTGAGTCCTCATCCAAATGGATCTCAGCTGAACTGCTACTCACAGCCTGAAAGCTTAACCAGCTAAAAGCTTCTAGTTTCTGGTCTTCATACCTTAAATACCTTTCTGCTTTCTGGGATTAAAGGCTCACTTTCTGGGATTAAAGGCACGTGTCACCATGCCTGGCTGTTTCCAATGTGGCCTTGAACTCACAGAGATCCATGCCTCCAGAAGGCTAGGATTAAAGGTGTGAGTGCCACCATTTTCTAGACTCTGTATCTAGTGGCTGTTCTGTTCTCTGACCCCAGATAAGTTTATTAGAGTCACACAATATTTTGGGGAACACAATGCCACCACAGTTATAAACATTATAAATATTAATGTACCCAACATGAGAGCAAAAAGGAGAAATATCAATAGATCCAAAAGATTTGAGTAAGAATGTAATTACTTTTAATATTGACTAATAGCCAGATCAAAATCAGCAAAGATTGGACAATAGTATAGTCCAAGAGATAACACATTACAAAATGCACATTCTTTGCAAATGCACAGGGAAATACTCCAAGGTAGGTCATGTTAGACAGCAAATATGTCTAAATGAATTTGGGGAGACTGTAGATATCAAATGAAGAACTATTTTCCTGTCTCTAATGAGGTGAAATCCACACTGTTAAGATGAGAAAATTCACTGCCATATAGAATTTAATAGCACCATTTTAAGCATCATTGGTTCACAAACAAACAAGGGCATTAAACTGACATTAAATAATATATAAATATTCTTTAAACTATTTCTTCCATAGAGTTTGTCAGTTTTTTGTTTATTACATTTTCTACACCAACAACATATATTTTCAGTATTCACATTATTTTGATACCTATAATCATTTGACTAATTTATTATTTTATTTAAATTTTGGTTGAGCATCTTAAATGGGAAAAAGCCAAGGAAAAGTTTTCAGATTTCTAAAGTACTCTTGTGACCAAACATCCAAAATATTACAAAGTTATAAAATCATTGCATAGATCTACTTGTCATTTCTTTGATGTCATGTCTCTGGCTAATTGTCTCCTAGGCAATCGAAAGCCTATTTCAGAGCAAAGAACTTTGACTGTAATAAAAGTAAAGTATGAGTAACGTAATATATAAAGGATTGCTAAAATACATAAGTGATTGTAACATGAGCAATGGTGTTTAACTATGCTGTAAGGATACTGAAGGCCAATCCTGAGTCACTCAGGCCATCATGGACCTGTTCATGATGTGAGGGTACGATGATGAGTACGGTAAACTGAGTGGGCTAAAACCTTCAGAAGAATGGACAAGGAATGAATGCAGAACAATGAAGAGCAGGTGTTCCCTATGGGGAAGTAATATGAGGCTCTGACATGCATATATATATGGTATTGCAGAGCTACACAGAGGTGTAACATTGAAGTTAAACCATGCTAAAGTGTGTTTTACATTACCTTGGTAAATAATATATGAGCACACTTCTTCCATCTATAACGCGCCAGAAAAATAAGAGATGTAAATTTTTTTAGACTAAAAGATGATTTAGGTTTTAAAACTGTACCAAGTAGTATTGAATTACCAGGGAACCTTACAGCTTCCTCAAGGAAACTGTTTTTCTTCAATCCATGATTTATCCATCTTTTTTTCATTACTTTGGGATTCTATGATAGAATTTCTTATGTTGTCAAAATTTCAATTCCTTAGAAGTGGTGAGTTGTCAGTTTGAAAGTGGAAATATATTGTTATAGCTATTCATTGTTCACATGTATATGTAGTATGTCACAAGTTAATATATTCAATCTTTCATTCATTTTTATTTTTTTAAACATGCTTATTTAGTGTCCCTTTTCTTCCAAGCAACTTTGTGAATGTTGACAATACAAAGATGAATGACATGAAGTAGCATAGAGATGTGTTTTAAAAAGCATATACTGTGTGGGAACTGTTTCTGATGTTCAAAGAGTGGGAGTAAATTGTATTGCAACAAATACCCAAAAAACTTCTGTGTCAAGTAAAGGTATTATAATGTACCTGTAAAAATGAAGTTTTAATTACATTTTCAGCAGCAATAGAATAATGTGCAGAGACCTATATTTTAAAAGATAAAATGATGAAGAAAATTGAGGAAGGCATTGAAATCCTATAAAGTACCCAAGACCTGGGGATATGAATATTATAGAGATATGATTTCAATTTTAAAAGAATTTAGTGTTCTGAAGAATACACACTTTAAAAGTGTAAGTTAAACAATGCCTTTGCATTAAAGGGAGAGGCCTATATGTGTGTCAGAGAGCCTAATGGAGGAGGGCTGTGGGTTCTGGGGTTGTGTGAGTAGATTCCTAACAGAAGCTTACAGATCTGAGTTGAAGGACAGAGACAAACTTTGAAGGGCACAGGAAGCTGAGTTAAGCTCTTGCCATGAAGGATATATAAACAACTAAATATGAGAAAAAATAGTGTACTTTGAGATATCACATATGCAAGTATTATTGAATTAATGTGAGATATTTGTAAGATATTTCATATAGGGAAACAGACATTGTTGAATCATAGTATTGCTGAGAGGAGTACTTCAGGACTGGAACCAGAATACAGTAAGATAGGTCGATTACACTAGATAATGAAAACTATAAGTAATTTACAAAAAAAGGGAAACAGCATATATTAATGGTAAAAGTACCCATGGGGTGGAAATTATTGTCTGTGATATTCTATTGAATGTACAGTGTCAAGTGAGAAAGTGGATTTCTGAGGAGGGGATGTTTGGAAATTACCAGTTTTTATTTTGTTAAACATGCTTATTCATGTCATTCATCTTTGTATTGTCAACGTTTCACTTTCACTCATAGTGAAAGCACGAGAGAGGGAGATGGGCACTGAATCTCATCTAATACTCTCTGTATATAGACTATGAAGTGTCAACGTGCTATGACTAGACGACACAAAACATTAAGAATTGTGAAAGAGGCCGGGCGGTGGTGGCACACACCTTTAATCCCAGCACTCGGGAGGCAGAGGAGTTCGAGGCCAGCCTGGGCTACAGAGTGAGTTCCAGGAAAGGCGAAAAGCTACAGAGAAACCCTGTCTCGAAAAACCAAAAAAAAAAAAAAAAAAAAAAAAAGAATTGTGAAAGAGAGCAAGAAACTAGATTTTCTATGTAAACACTGGATTACAGTTTCCTGGTGATTCCAACCTATAGCTGCTTCCTCATTCCAGCCAAGCTCATGGATGATTAATGCAAAGTGGGCTTCAGAGAAAGCTGAGTCATGCAAGATCTGGACATATGGAAGGAATGTACTACCAGTGATCAGATTGGAGGGTCAATATTCTTTAGTGTCCACCTGATATATGCTTAAAGATCTGAGAGTGGTTAAATGTGATTTGCTTCCCTGGATTTTCTTTCTTTAGCATTAAGCATAGTATTTTTGCCAAGTGATCATCTTAGCTAATGTCTGGGGGAAAGTGTACAATGTTAGAAACTATTCAAGGTAATACACTAAGGTAATCTGAATCTGGCTTTTTGAGCTAAAAAAAAAAAAAACACAGCTCCTTGAAATGGTATAAAATCTTAATTAATCTCAAAATGTTTTATATTTAATTTTATATGTGTCTGTTGTACTCCATGTGTGTTTATATTCCTGGGGAGTCAGAAGATAGTTTCAGATCCCTGTGGATTGGAGTTACAGGCCATTGTGAGTCACTGAAAGTGAGTGCTGGTAACCAAAGTGCAGGTCTCTGTTACAGGCCATTGTGAGTCACTCAAAGTGAGTGCTGGAAACCAAAGTGCAGGTCTCTGTAGCAGCAACGCATTCTCTTAACCACTAAGGTGTCTCGACAGCCTCTCCATCTTTTTTATCTAATTTTTTTTATAATATATAATTTGAGGATTTCATATATACATACATACATACATACATACATACATACATACATATGTATGTGTGTGTGTGTGATGTCTTCTCCCCTTCCTTCTCCTTCCTCCTCCTCCTTCTACTTCTTTTTTTCCTCTTCCTCCTCCTCTTTTTTCTCCCACTAAGTTCAGTTAGTGATGCCCTTATATGTGTGGCTGTGGGGCCATTCACTGGAGCATGAACAATCAGTCTACCAGTTGTCAACTCTAAATGAATGATTCTTCCTTCCCCAGTAGCTATCAATGGCCAATAATTCCTCAGTCAGAATTGAGGTCTCATGAATTCCTCCCCCATCATGAAAGAACTTTGGCTGGCTTGATTATGTCCATGTCCTTTGTGGGTAACCACAGTTTCTGTAAGATCCCAAGTGCTATAAGCACATCGTGTCCAGGAGACAATAGTTTGTAACATTCCTCCCCACCCTCCAGCTCTTACACTCTTTGTGACCCCTTTTCTGTGATGTTGTCTCAGACATGGAAGGAGAATTGATAAAGATGTCCCATTTAGGTAAGAGTGCACATGGTCACTTATTTTCAACCATTGGACTAGTTAAGATGATTCTCTGCATTGACCATTGCCTACTGTAAAATGAAGCTTCTCTCCCCACTGTTAAAAGCAATCTATGCCTGAGAGTAATAATTTTATAGTGGCAGGAGTATTGTGTTAACTATGATCAAAATACATTATATGCATGCATGAAATTCTCTAAGAAACAATTAAGATATATTAAAAACATGCACATTTATGAAGCAGTTTATTGATATGATCATTAATAAAGTATAAATAGCAGGTCCTTCCCTAGTGCCTATGACCTCCCCAGATGCGACCTTTTGACCATGTATATAGTTCCAGGCCTGAATCCCCTTCTGCAGAACAGGCCTCAAATCTAATCAGGAGACTATTGGTTACCTAGCAACAATCATGGCACTATTGACCCATGGGAACATACACCCTGACTGGTCAGTATTTCAGCATGCACTGTCCAGTGCTGGTAGGACAGCAGATATCTTTTCTACTCCAGAGTCCTGCATTTTTCCTTCTGAAAGATAGCCAACATACAATAAATTTCCTTTTTAGTTTTCAGTCAGTTTGTTTCTCTACATCATGTTGCCAATATTCTCCATCTTAACACATCCTTGAGTATCTGTGTCCTGCATTGTATATGTGCTATACTATTGTACACATGCTACATAATTACAATAGAGTCTAGCAGAAATTATTTTGTTATTCTAATTCAAAATATAGGTATAAGAAAAAAGTCAGAAAATTAATGTAGAAGCCACTTGGAAATACTTATAAAACACTTAGAAATGGAAATGTTTTACCCGTTTAGTAGTTAACTTTAAATTCATCTTATCCATGTGGGAGGAAAAAATTTTTTTTCTGGAATTGGTTATTTCACCTATTGAAATAACCTCTTGAAGTGCATTGTTTATTAGATTAGTACAAACTCTCAACTCGGTGCAGTGAATTTTAGTCTTATTGGCAGACAACTGCTTACAAGGAGGTAATAAAATAGCAAGGGGCAAAAGCAAAGTCTAAATTCAGAATTCTTTCCCTGCCAGAAAGGGAAAAATGAAAGATGAGATCCATTAACCTATTAGCTTCATTGTGTGAAAAACAACTAGCTTTTAATATATAAAGAACTGTTATGCAACCTTTTAAAATCCATTCCAAGCTGATATAATCACAATAATATAATATACAGCAATAAGATAGTTTGAGCATTCTGAAACAGTGTAAAAACCTGTGAATAGGCCTCTTTATGGTATAAATATTTTATGTACAATCTTAGTATATGATTGAATTTGAATAATGTTGATTTCTTAAGTCTAGATGTGTGGGATTTCATTTGTGTTTGTCATTGTTTTGAAACAGGGTCTCACTGTGTAGCACTGGCTGGCCTGGAACTCACTGAGATCCATCTGCCTCTGCAATCTAATGCTGGAACTAAAGACATTAGCTCACCTCAAGTTCAAATAAAAGAAAATAAAGATATGTGGTTGCTGTCATTTACTACATTGATTTGACAGTATCTGAAGAAAACTTCCTTGACCAAAATCCTTTAACTTGAAAGAAATATTCTGAGAGGAAAAAACTGGAAGAGGAAATATGGTATAGAAAACACTGACAATTTAAAATAATTATACTTCGATCATCAACTAGTAAGAAAAATCCAGAAATAATCAGTGAGTGAATGTACTCTTCAAGCAGAAAGGAGAATTGGAAAGAGTTTGACTCTACATCTTTATGGTTAGGAAAGAACAAACCCACAAAGCCTTAACTCCAAGACTGGTATGCAACTGATCAACCAACTTCTAGAACTCATTGTATTGTAGAACTAGCCTCTAGAATCCAGCAGCAAGTATAAACAACACTCTGAAATACATCATTATGTGAAAGCAGTGTCTAGAATCCATCTCCATGTAGAATTCACCTCTACAATCCAACCTTTTATAAAATCGGCCTTTACAATCCATCCCCTGGTAGAACAAGCCCTTCTAGAATCCATCTTTGTGTGTAAGCAGACTCAAGATCCATCCTTTTGTTGAACTAACCTCTAGAATCCATCTTTTGTGAAAGTAGGCTCTAGAACCCATTCTCTTGTAGAATTATCCTCTAGAAGACATCCTGCCAGCATTTAGTTTTATATCCTTGAGGAAAGCTACATGGGGTTGTATACTGAAATAGACATGCCACTTAGTCAAACAAAATGTTCTTTCCTAAAAAAAACTCATAAGACAATATTTTACCTAAGACCTTGTAGAAGGAATATATTCTATCATGCTTCTTAAAGCAGCTTTGTGATGAATGACAAAGTCATTTCTTAATAGCTTTTTCTTTTAACAGTCTGCAGCAAAAGCTAAGAGAAATTAGAGGGAGAAAGAGCCTCAGAAGAGAGAGGTTATTCTATGCAAGACTTAGCACTTATGATCCAAGTATGCTAAGAGCTGTTTGCTAATCACAAGTAGCATCCAAATTGAATTGTTGGCCATTTTGATTGTTTCTTATGAGTTTCACAGTCTCATAGAGTCTTTTAATGTGACACCTGCTCAAGAATGTATACTCATTATTTCAAGTTATGTGTCCTGTGTTGTTAAAAAGAAGTCAAATCATTGCTCTTGACATAACAGAAACTGGAAATCAGGCCAACATTTTACTATGTGACTCCTAATACTTTTTGATAAAAAACTGAACAAAGGGTTGACTTCAAGAAGTCATTTCATATGTGTTAATAGAAATCTACAAAAACTAGTCACTATAGGAGGAATGAAGTAGTAAATTATTTTAAACAATATTCTATATATATACCTTGCTTAACATTTTAATTATCATAATGATATTTGGCTCGTTTCTCTCAGAAATAGTTTCCAGTAGTAACTCCTTCTAGTTTACACTGACTTAGTCTACTTAGATGTTCCCTTGTTCTTAAAGCTATAATTTTCTAGGAAGACTTATGATCTGGAAGGCTTGGTTTCCTCTTTACCAAACTTTCACCTGATCATTGCTACTTTAACATGCAAGTTAGCCCAAGTTTGAAAAGGTAATGTTTTCTGGGGAGGCCTTTTTACAACTAGAATTAGTCCTAACAGTCAGTTCAGGGCTATATTAAATTTCCACTTCATATAGATAGTGTAGTCACTCTGCTTCAAATGAAACAAATAAATAATCATCAAAGACCTAGAATGTATCTCAGTGGTAGAGTACCTGCCATGTATATGCATAGCTCTGGGTGCAATACCTAAGCCTGAAAAATAAATAAATAAATAAATAAATAAATAAATAAATAAATAAATAAATAAATAAATAAATATATATATATATTCACTAAATGCATTTTACAGTCTGTATTTACAGGAAATAAAACAAAACATAATATGTTGTACTGGTAAGGAGAGACACGAGTTTAAGTGTGATGGGATACAAAGTGGATTTGTTTGTTTTTTTCCTCTGACTACTCCAGCACTTTGAGTATCTTTTTCCTCTCCTGTTTATTTATTTTTTCTTCACTCTCATCTTTTCAGGAGAGAAATGAAAAATTCCTCTAAAACAGACACCAAATTTGGAATGATTAAATTTCCAATTAAAAGCATGATTAAGGATGGATTATTTTGAAAGCTATTGGTAATATAGTTTAAATAAACGCAGGCTGTGTTCTTTTTGTTATGGTGGTAATGGATATTTCCTCTTTTAATTCGTAGGGAAGTTTCAAGAAGTGGTTTCATTTTATTTTTAACTAGAACCAGAGAAAGTTGAATAATAACCTCATACTATGACTATCTCCAGCTGATACTTTTTAAAAAGAGTTCACATAATATATCATTTTATTCAAGGAAGGGTCTGAGGAAAGCACTTATATCACTCTATAATTACCTCTTCCATTTAGCACAGAAAAAAAGCATTGCTTTTGTTCAGTAGGTAGTATTTTGAAGGCTGGTCTTTGCCCACTGTTGTCCATTGAACTTTCTATAATAATTACAGAATGTGAGCTGGTTCTGTTTTTCCACCAACCTTTTATCTCTTAGTACCTATGAAAACAATTCCCACTTTACTAAATACACTCAGGGTCTGCTATGCTTGAAACAAAGTCCTTGCACATACCAGACAAAGAAACATGCAACAATGTAGTTATCAAACACTGCTGTTGACAGCCTAACACGTAGTAGGAGACAACAGATTACAGTTATAGTCCAGCCATAAGAACTAAAGAGCTATTTCTAAAAGTTTGTAGTTTGATTGTTCCCCTCTGGGGGTTCCCTCTCATTGTGTAAATATATAGTTTGGCAACTTGCAGGACATGGGAATTGTGTTTTATCTAGAGAGTGTATTTAGCGGTGTTTTTGTGTTATTAAACACAATATTAATAAACATTGTTATTTCCACTTACAAATCATGCTCAGTTATAGAATCACACTGGGCTTTTTTTTTTTTAACAAAGAAGCTTGGAAAATGCTTTAACTACACATCTCCACATCTCTTTTAGTGTATGGAGGTGGGAGTAAAGGTAAGCTGGAAGCAAAGCAGGAATTAAAATCAAGGGTAAATGTAGGTCATAAAATCGTTGTATGGATATTTTTAGTAGTAGCCTCTCGTGATAAGTTGTATGTCAAAAATCAGTAGTAAGTCAAAGTTTCATGGTTGAAGTTCCCCACAATTTCTGAGTCAGCCTCACCTAACCAAGTATGACTTGTTGGAAAATTCCAATTCCCAGTCTCTAAGAGATACTGAATCAGAAAGAGGGACTGCACTAAAATCTATAGTAAAACACATTATCCAGACACTTATGGATGCTGACATTTGAGAAACAGTAATCCAGTTGACAAAATTATGGTGGAAATCAGCACCTTTATATTTGGATTGCAGTATTAGAAAAGAGAGAGAAATCTTTGAAACAGAATATTCCGAAACATCTCTAGGTGATTTTAACATAGTTTGAGACCTACTGGTACTATGCTGTTCTTTCTTTTTTTTAAAGAATTTTTTATTCATTCCACATACCAACCACAGATGCCTCATCATGTAGACGAATTTCTCAACAGTCTTATTAAATAAGAAACACAGAGCCAAATACAGAGGTGCAAACCATAGAGATCAGAGCAATAGCTGCCAACTAACCTTAGCTTACCACCTCGCCATAGCTTCCTAAGAGAACTTATTCCTGTCTAACCTGCACCTTTATTACCTTCCTGTTATGCCTTCTCATTGGCTCTAAGCCCAGCCACATCACTTCCTCATCACTGCCTGTCTATACAGACCTCCAGTACTCTATGGTTGGTACTGGGATTAAAGGCATGTGTCACTATGCTTGGCTGTGTCCTTGAACACACAGAGACTCTGCCTGCCATTAAGGGCATGTGCTACCACCACCTGACTTCTATTTATGGGTGACTATGCCCTCTGATCGCCAGGCAAACTTTATTTATTAACATACAAGTAAAATATCACGTTTCAGCACAAATAAAAATATCACCACTCCCTAATCCTTCTCCCACCCCCTGCCAGCTTCTCCCAGCTTTCCCCTTCTCCAAAAAGAAATGGCCTCCCATGGGGAGTCAGCAAAGCCAGGCACATCCAGCTGAGGCAGGTCCAAGCCCCTCTCCCTGCATCAAGGCTATGCAAGGTGTCCCACCATAGCCAATGGGCTCTAAAAAGCCAGTTCATGCACCAGAGATAAACTTATTCCCACTGTCAGGGGCCCATCAAACAGACCAAGCTACCCAACTTCCCAGTCCAGTCCTATGCAGTCTCCATAGCTGTTGGTCCAAAGTTCACTAGTTCCCATTGGCTTGGTTTGGTTGTATCTGTAAGTTTCCCCATCATTGTCTTGATGTCCCTTGCTCATAGAATCCCTCTTCCTTAGACTTCCGGAGCTTGGCCTGGTGCTTGGCCATGACTCTGCATGTTTCCACCAGTTACTGGAATAAGGCTAAAGCTTGTTTACATCGCACAAAATTTGTCTTTTCTGGCTCCTGTACTGCTGTCTTTTTTCATAGTATTTCTGCCCACCTTCCTGTTATAAACTGAACTACACCCAAAATTCCACAGTGCTTTCTATTATACAAGAGATCTCAGACATTATGATTCTAAGCAACTAGTCCTTCTGGAAATGTCTGTTTATCTTTCTTGTTCTCAATGAAATGTGACTTATTCTGAAGAGACTTTTATAAAGATGAAAATCCCTGTATGTGTGCTATCATGATAACAATCTTTCCCCTTTGTTACTTACACATTTTATCCAATTGTTCTACAATAGTTAGAGGCTTGTCTATATAAATAGCCCACATGTATCAAAAAAATAAAAAAAGATGATTTTTTTCTTATCACCAATCATGTACTCTCAAAGTTTGTCAGGATTTATAAGTAAAACAGTAATGGATATTTATACAGGTGCCAAGTCTGTTCTAAGTGGTTTACTCATATATTTCTCAAAATATGTTTAAATAATGTCTTGAATGTGTTTGGAGAAATATATATACGTGTGTGTGTGTGTGTGTGTGTGTGTGTGTGTGTGTGTGTGTGTGTGTTCTTTAGCTCATTTTAATGAAGTTAATCAATTTTTTGTATTATTAATTCTTTGAGAATTTGATCATATTCTCCTGCCTCCCACTAATCCTCCAAGACCTACCCTTCCCTACTCATCCAACTTTGTGCCCTCATTTTGTTGTTATTTTAAACCATCCAGTCCAGTGTCTGCCACTCATATGGGTGGGTTTCCACTAGAGCATGGTCACCTCCAGCAGCCTTAATGACAGCTGACTTTCCCTCTCCCAGCAGCTCTCCATTGTCAGCGATTATTCAACCAGGGCTTGGAATTCATGCCCTCACCCCTCTGCATGCCAGCATTTTTTTTTCTGGTTTAATAATTCACAGATCTTGAGCTTAGTGCCACAACTAATGTGAGATCACATGTGCAGTGTGCTGACCTAGACAGTGGTTCTCAACCTTCCTAATGTTGCTAGCCTTTAATACAATTCTTCATGTTGTAGTAACCCCCCAATATATAATTATTTCCTTAATGTCTTATAACTGTAATGTTTCTACTGTTAAGAATTATAGTGTAAATATTGATATGTGATCCCTGTGAGGTCATGACCCACAGGTTGAGAACCACTTCTCTAGAAAACACTATTTTCTTTTGTATTTGAGTGTCTCTGGCTCTTACAGTCTTTCTGTCCCCTTTTTCAGTGATCCCTAAACATTTATGGTGAAAGGATATGATATAGGTATTCTATTTAATATGGAGCATTCTATAGTCTCTTATGATCTGCACCCTGACCACTTGTGAGTCTCTGTGTCAATCCTCATCAGCCACAAATGAAGGCTTCTTTGATGAGGACTGAGAGATACACTGGTCTGTGGGTATAACAGTAAGTTTTTTGGAGTTGGTTTAATTATATACTCACTTAGAATAATAGTAATAGGTTCTAAATTATGGCCTATGATTTGTTTAGTCACAGGTTTGGGGCCCAATAACGGTGCCAGGTATGGACTTCATTTTATGGGGCAGGCCTTAAATAAAATCAGAAAATGGTTGGTTACACCCATGGCATTTGTGCCTTTATTGCACCAGTAGGCATATGTTGCTAAGCTGGTCATTACTGTTGCTCAGAGGGAACATGGCTGCTGATTACTCTTCTCCTGCAATAGTATGCACTATATCTTCTGGCAGTATGCAAAGTAGCAACAAGGGTTGAAACTTGCAAGCCAGGAACAACTTGATATATCCATTTTCTATAATTCAAATAGGTTGGATCTTCATCAAGTTCTAAAGGGTAACCAAGAGAATTGGCAAAAGCATATAATGTTTTGAAGTCTATGGTGCTTTACTAGCCAAGAATTCTAAAGGAAGAAACTACGGGGGTATGCTTTTGATTTGCTTGACTGTGGTACCTAGTGAGCATACTGTACCTCTTATAGGGTAAATCTATTTGACCTCTTTTTACACCTGTGTAAGTATATATTTTAGGAAGTTTCTACAGCAGGTTTGCATATTATTTTTTTAAAGATCTTTCGTGTTAGCTACATTTCTCCATATTTTTCCTCTATCTACACTCTCAACCCACCCCAATTTGACATTTCCTGTTCTATTATTCAGTTTTAACCCATTATATAACTGAATTCTGTCTTCTCTCTATAAAAGCCTCCTCTTCTTCATGGTGCCTTCCTAATTTTCTGACCTCTATAAGTATTACAAATGAAACATACATTTCAGGAGATTCAAAGCTAATATCCACTAAATGACAGAAAACTCACAACATTTGTCTTTCTGATCTGGGTTACCTCACCCAGAATAATTGTTTCTAGCTCCATGTATTTACCTGTGAATTTAATAGTTTTATTTGTCTTACCTGCTAGAAAACATTCCATTATGTTAATATACTTAATTTTCATTATCCATTCCTCATTTCTCAATTACTTCGAATAGAGCAGCCATAAGCATAGACAGTCAGGTACCTTTAGAGTAGAACATAAAGTCCTTAGTGTAATGCCAAAGAGTAGCATAGCTAGATCATGTTAGATCTATTTCTAGCTTTTTGAAGAAGTACAACACTGCTTTTCGTAATGATTTCTGCTGATTTGAACTCACCCCAACAGCAAGTGAGTGTTCCATTTTCCCTACGTCCAATGCCAGAATTTAGGGTCATTTAAAAAAAAATTAGTCATTCTAGCTGTGTAGTGAGAAATTTCAAAATAGTTTTAATTTTCATTCCCTATAAGGGAACAAGGCTAATAAGCTATAAGGCTAAGAATTTTGAATATTTTAAAAATGTTTTCCAGCCATTTGTACTTCATTCTTAAGAATTTTTCTTTTTAGTTTTATATTCTAAAAATTGGATTGTTTGTTTTCTTGGTGTCTAGATTTTTTGAGATTTTTGTATAGTCCAAATAACTAATCCTTTGTGAACATACACCTGGTAATTTTTTTTCCATTCTGTAGCCACACAACTTAAAGACCTTGTCCTTGCCAGAGAGGTGGCTCAGCAGGTAAAAGCATTTGTTGTCATGCCTGAGTTTCTGGGTTTAGTACCCAGGCCCCACATGGTGGAAAGTAAAATCTCCATTTCCAAATGATATTCTCTGACCTAAACATAAACTTTGGTATCTTCAGAGAGAGAGAGAGAGAAAGAGAGAGAGAGAGAGAGAGAGAGAGAGAGAGAGAGAGAGAGAGAGAGAGAGAAAGAAAGCAGTGATGAAATAACGCTGGGGTTGAAAACTAATTTGGTAATCATCATAGTTTTGCAGTGTCTCTGTATCTAACTGGCTACTCTCTGCCTTTCTGAGGATGCTCATCTTGGTCCATTTTTCAAGATCACTTCTTCTTCAAATCCATTTTCCTACTGGCCCACCTCATATTCCACTACCAAAGCTGGGTCATGTGCTGCTTTCACCACATTGTGAACTGCTTGTACCAAACTCAGTATTAGATATTGAACCTTATAAAAGTTCAGAAAAACCTCTACGAGCACACACGACTTTCATTTTCTTCAGAACCTTATATATCATCCAGTGTGGTAGTGGCATGTCTCTGTGCTCACTAAGTTTAATACCACAGATGCTATTCATTGGAAGTTGTTTCTGAGCAAGACATATTTCACTGTACTCCCTGGGACGTCTTTCCCATTAAGCCATTCATTGAGCCCATGCATATTCTGCTAAAAACAATGATCGTATCATGTTGTATAGAAGTATAGCCAATAGGATGGTGTATAGATGCAGTAATAGATACCTGGCATAGCTCCCAGGTACCTGAGGATAACTGTACTTACTTTGCCCATATCCAAGCATGTGCTGCATGCAATCATGTACCAGATTGGGATTGAGTTGTCTTAGCAGACTTGTTTCCATCCTGTGGTCTTTAGAGGTATATTGGCTGCCAGCTGCTCCTCATGGAGTAGGTATGCAGCCTGAGAGCCATAGAAAACCCAGGTGTTGATAACTGTAGCAGTGGTATTTTAAGAACCTGTATATGTGGGTGTTACCTGTGAGGGAGTTAGACAATCAATACAAGAAGTCTGTTCCTAAGAAGCTGCTTAGACAGTGTCCTTATAGGTCAGTATCCCAGATCTGTCTATAGTACAGCATGGGTGAGTTAGCAACTCATAGTTTGGTTGCCTATGTGCTGGGATTATCTGTTCATATATTTGAGTAGGCTGGGCATTGTAAACATGTGTCTCTAAACCACTCCATCTTGTCTGTAGGCATTATGATTTTCTGATTCACTTTGTTCAAAATCTTGCTCTCATTTTTCTTGCACTTTACTTTTCAGTTTAAGCTTTAAACACTGACAAAACTGCAATCCTGTTAAACTATCTGATCCCTTCCCACAGCTTATCTGGTCTCATTCGAATTAGTGATTCGAACAACTATATTATTTCCAATGAATAAATAAGAACCTGTGTTAGCTTAATTAAAGAAACATGCTCCTTTTCCAGTTGTCCTTCAAAAATGTAAAAGTTTTTACATCAAAAGTTGAGAAATATTTGCATATAAAACTGTTTCAGTTTTGTAGAAGATACTTAAAAAGATGTGAGTGGTGTTCCTCATTACACTCAAGCTACAGTGAAGTTTGACAGTGTTGAAGCAATGCTGTCTATTTTCCTGTTTGAAAACCCAGACAAATTTTCTTATCCTTTGCACAGACCCAAATAAATACCCAGGGGGATTTGATTTTTCAATCACTGGAGCCAATAAAGAAAAGGAAAATGCTTTGGCTTCCTTATGAAGAAGGAATATTCAGGCATCTATTCTACAAGGTGACTTAGACAATATGCACTGGTATTTAGTCAGGGTTACTCAGAGTAGTGACACACTTAGTAACACATCATGTATTGCCTTTTCTGATTTTCTCACGCACTCCACATGCTCTGTAATTTCTGATTCTAAATATCAGTTGTCAAATAAATTGCCACATCTAAATCTATGTCTAAAGCTTTGTTTGTAGGAGTTGCAAACCCGGACATGCTTTTAAAAAATTTTTTTGAGATTATAATGTAATTAAGTATTTCATCCTTCCCTTTCCTTTCTTCAAACCCTCCCATGAACTCATCCCTGCTCTTTTTTCAAATTTAGAGTATTTTTGTTCATTAATGGTTTTTTGCATATGTGTATATGTGAGTGCATGAATACAACATGTTATGTTTCTACAATGTTACATATATATGTGTGTGTGTGTGGAACACACACACACATATATATACATAAATATGCATATGTATGTAATATACATAAATATGCATATATATGTATATATAATGTTTTCAGAGCTGATCACTTGTCATTGGATAACCAATTTTTGTGATAATCTCTGGGAATGACATTTCTCCTTATTTCAGCATTCCTCTGGTATCTGTAATTCTTTGTGTAGATTTTAGGCTCATTTTTATAGACGAAGTCTTAAACAGCATCTAACAGTGGGATTATAGCTAATCCCACTCACTAATGAAATACGCAAGAAGGCCCCATTACTGATAGTAAGGGGGTATGATTATTGTCTAGCATGCTGTCATGTAACATTTTCCTAATCTGTCAAAGTGCTACGGATTAGAAGACCTTCAAGAATAGGAATTTGCTTGTGTGATGGTTTTCTGACATTTGAACGGAATGGGAAGACTGCCATATAATGTTATTTTTTAAGTTTAAGAGCTTATCCAGGCTCTTAGAAGAGGACCAACACATCTATGTTATCCAATTTCCACTATGTACATTCTATAAAAGGTGAAGGAATCCAGGACAGTACTAAAAACAACTGTCATTTTTTGCAGCTTGGTAAGAAGCCATTTGTTTATTCGTAGAGATGGAAATCTTGCTAAGGGATGTATATATTCAGTATTGATGGGATTTAAATTGAGAATGTGGATAAAATATGAGGCTAGAAGTGGAAGGATTATTATTATGAGATAAGCCTTCTGTTGTGACTCAAAATTTAAGATTGTACAAAATAAATCATTGGCCAGATCTAGAGCTGTGCTGGAGTGAATTTTCAAAGCTTGTCTGTAAGGACCACCCATATATTTAAGAGGACATGATGGGTTGCAGAAAGTTAAAGGAGTAGTCTGAAGGCAGGCATAGCAATTTAAACATGTTTATTCTGTATGACATAACCACCTTGTTATATCCTAGAAGAGACTATATAATATTCTCTTTATTAACAGCAGTACTTATAGGGACACCAGTATCTTCCAGAAGCTGTGTGGTGGCTGTTCTCAAAATCAAGCGTTAAAAGAGAGATTTTTGGTGGGACTGGAATTTTTAGATAAAAGGGAGTGATAAAACTCTGGCTTCATGGAGGTCAGGTATCAGCAATTACCATTCAAGGTCAAGGTGAATTTAATAATCATGGTGGATGACAAAGGCAGATTCATAACTTACTGCAAATTTGATATGTCAGAGTCTAAAGGAGTCATAAAATATGGTGCTTTCAGAAAAAGTTTCAATGAACAATTAGTAAGTTAGATCAAAGAAGTAATACGTACTGCCACAAAGAAAATTCCTTAATCCTTGACCAGATCTGAGCCCAAAAGATACATGATCATTAAGAAACAAGCATGACCCTAACACAGGTCTACCATTGTGATCAATAATATATAACATTCTTCACATACTGCCCTAAAAGAGAGTCCATTCCTGTACTGGAAAAACAACATAGAAGAAAGTGAATATTTAGATACTTTCAAGGTTCCTGGAAGGTGTATTTCCCCTTCTGTCATGAGTACAAAATGCGATGGCGGACTCACTGTCAGGCTTCTAGAAGACAGGCTATTGGTGCAGGGCTGACTTACATTAATCTTATGAGAGTCAAAGGCTCCTGTGGAAAGAGCCTAGAAAAAAAGTGAAAGTGTTAACATGTTTCTTTACAACCCAAACATACCTGACAACATGTTCAGGGTCCAGGTAGACACAAGAAGCTTATACCCATGTGCTTTATGATACATGTGCAGTGCATGGCTGACTTCATACTTCCCACAATGAGGCAATACCAGCCATATTATAGTCATAAGCTGGGACACTTCATAAACTGCATCTGGTTTCTTGAGTTCTTTATGTATTTTGGAAGTCATCCCTCTGTCAGATATGGGGTTGATGGAGGTTAGTTCCCATTTTGAAGGCTGCCATTTTGTCCTATTGATGATGTCCTGTGTCTTACAGAAACGTTCAATTTCATGAGGTCCCATTTGTTAATTGCAGATCTTAGTAACTGTGCTATTGGTATTCTATTAAGGAAGTTGTCTTCTGTGTCAATGCTTTCAAGGCTATTCCCCACATTCTCTTCTATCAGGTCCAGTATATCTGGATTTTTGTTGAGGCCTTTGATCTACTTGACTTGAGTTTTGTATACAGTGATAGATATGGATCTATTTATATGCTGACATCCAGTGAGACCAACACCATTTGTTGAAGATGCTTTCTTTTTCCATTGTATAATTTTGGCTTCTCTGTCAAAAATCAGGGGACTATAGGTATGTAGATTTATGTTTAGCTCTTTGACTCGATTCCATGGATCCTGTCTGTTTTTATGCCAATAACGTGGTCTTTATTACTATATTTCTCTAGCACAGCTTGAAATCAGGAATGGTGATATTCTTGGAAGTTATTTTATTGTACAGTATAGTTTTAGCATGAAACTAGATATAAACAGACCAAATAATACAATTAAAAATGGGGTATAGATCTAAACAGAAGAATCTCAAATGACCTAGAAACACTTAAGGAGATGTTCAGCATCCTTAGCCATCAGGAAAATGCAAATCAAAATGACTCTGAGATTCTATCTCACACCTGTCATAATGGCTAAGATCAAAAACATAAAAGACAGCTCATGCTTGAGTGGATGCAGAGGGAGGAGAATCTCCTCCATTGTTGGTGAGAGTGTAAACTTGTACAGTTACTTTGGAAGTCAGTATGGTTTTTTCTCAGAAAACTTGGTAATCAGTCTACCACAAGACCCATTCTTTGGACACATACCCAAAGAATGCTCAATCATACCTCAAGGACACTTGCTCAACCGTGTTCATAGATGCTTTATTTGTAATAGCCAGAAACCGGAAACAACTTAAATGTCCCTCAAGAGAAAAATGGACAAAAAATGTGGTGCATTTACACACTGAAGCATCATCCAGCTGTTAAAAACAAGAGCACCAGGGAATCTGAAAGCAAATGGATGGTACTAGAAAAAAAATCATCCTGAATGAGGTAATCTAAACCGAGAAATACATACAAGATATGTACTCACTCATAAGTGGATAATAGCTGTAGAATAAAGTATAACTATGCTACAATCCACAGACCCAGTGAGACTATGTGACAAGGAGGGTTCATGGGTGGATGCCCAGAACTCCATAGGAAGGAGAAACAGAAGAAATTTTGTGAGTAGACTAAGGGCAGAAGGGAATGAGAACAAGAGTGATCATATTGGGGGGAACGGAGCAGGAGAGTATTGGAAAAGGGGTCATTTAGGGGTCAGGTAAAAAAAAAAAACTGGAGCAAAGGACTCTTTCAGGAATCTACAAGGCTAACCTCAGCTATGACTTCTAGCAATAGCGGATATGTAGCCTGAACTGGCCATCCCCTGTGATCAGATTGGTGCCTACCCCAATTGTCTTCAGAGAGGCCTCATCCAGTAACTGATGGAAACAGATGCAGACCCACAGCCAAGCATTAGGTGGAATTCAGAGAATTCTGTAGAAAAAGGGGAGGGAGAAAGCATAGTAAGATACAAGAAAACTCACAGAATCAATTCACCTCACCTCATAGGGGCTCACAGAGACTGAACCAAAAACCAGGAGCCTGCAAGGGACTGACCTAGGCACTCTGGGAACATGTTACAGTTGTATAGCTTGGGCCTCTTGTGGAACTCATAATACAGGGAACAGGGGCGATCTCCGACAATTTTACTAGCTTTTGGGACCCTATTCCTCATGCTGGGTCACCTTGCCTAGTCCTAATACATCAGGGGATGCTTAGTTTTACTGCAACTTGATACACCATGTTTTGTTGATGCTTATGAGAGCGTGCCCTTTCCTGGACAGAAAGCAAGGAGTGGATTGGTGGGTGGGAACAGAGACGATGGGTCAGGGATGGACTGGAAGGAGAGGAGGGATGTAAAATAAATAAATAAACAAACAAACAAATAAATATTTTTAAAAATATATAAATAAATAAACTGCATCTGTTAGCACAATTTAAACCTTCTTGTCTTTGAACCTCTCTAATAATTCACTCAATCCTGGCTATGCCATTACCCATGACCTCATCATCCATTGTAATATCTGTGAATACAGACGTCTGTTCACTCTCTCAAAAATTCTTTTTGAGTTATTTTGATGACGAAAGCTGAATACTTTCTCACATTTAAAGAAAAACAAAAAATGAATTTATTAAGTGTGTTAATATACAGCTTGGAATTTCATAGTATGGATATAAGCCTACCCTTTTTTGTTCTTTTACTTTGTTACGCTAACTTTTTGGTCCTAATATTTTCCTTTTTAAGGTATAATTGTTTACAATAATGAGTATACCTGCCTCTCACACAGTTTAGCTAGTATAGGCAAAGCTCATGGACAAAGAGCAGAGAATGGAACCATTGGAGGAAAAACATCTCCACTTCTCATGCAGCATGAACTAAGATCAAAAGAACAAGCAACCAAATGACAAGTTTGGTTTAATGTAAAGCAGACCATCAATAAAAATGTCCTTTGTTGTGATAAAGCAGAGAGCTCAAAATTTTCAGAGGGATTAAGAGCTTGTGGAGAGGGATAGATGCTGCTCCAGCTAGAGATGTCACAGAATACACCATCCATACTTCCAACCCTACACTTCCAAAATACAAGTGTGGCGGTGTCACTTCATCTTGAAAATTAGAGATGGGAGGGTCAGCTCTTGAGATCACCCAGAAACCATTTTCCAAGAGTTGATAGTGTTGGTTGATATCTCAGATATTCTACTATACTCCATCTTTGCTATTGTTTGAGTTGAATTTCTTCATGTGATGTGACTGGAGATGTAATCTGTAGGGTACTATATTTCAAAATTCATCCAGTCCTTAAAAGATTAATGAGTGTTTAAGAGGTACTACCACGACTTATTGATAATTCTTACAAGAGGGCTGTGATCATAATGAAAAGACCAATTCTTCCCATACTTTTGCTTCCTGTCTGGAGATGTTGCCATACTTTCCTGTATTCATTCTGTTATTGCCATCATATACAATGAGATTTCACCAGAACTGAGTATTTTGCATGATCTTAAACCTCCAGAGCTGTAAAGTAAATGAACCTATTTTCCCTATAAGTAGTGTCTATCATTTGTTTTGTCATAATGATGAACATTTGATTAATCTAGTGTCTGACATGAGTTCTTACATTATCACAAAAGTTAAAAGAAAATCTCTATTACTCCATACTCAGAGAATTAGAGCCCAACTGTAGGACCCTCCTATTCCTTAAATAGTAGATCCATAGTTCCTTAGAGCATCTGAGCAATGTTCAATGTGGATAGTGGAATGCTTCAGACAGAAGTAGCCTAATTGAAAGAGTTGGGAACTAGAGTGCATAATATATCCTTGTCTGTACTTTCTAGTTCTGAGCACAGGAGGATCCTAATGTTTATCCTCTTGTCTTATGCTGGGGTAATCAACCTACATGCTACTGCTGGCCCTAGTCCTGGGTATGAAAATGAAGATTTTTAAGGAAGGCTTCCCAGCTGGAGTAACATGAGAAATTTGTCAAGATATTCACTGGCTTAGGTAGTAAAACAAAATTACATAATGCATTTAAGGGTGATTCTGCAGGCAACAATGACTTCCAAAAATGTTCTGCAGAAGAAAAGCAGGTTAGTTTTAGTATATGTATCTCATTGGTACATGTGTTAAACTAACAAAATATTTTACTGAAATCTTAGTAATGAATTCTTTTCTATGTTGTAAATAAATAAATGTCCCCAATGGAATTAATGTACCAATAGAGAAAACAAACAATCAATAAACCACATGAATTTGCATAAATACATATATATATACATATATATATGAGTGCATGTATTTATTTATCTATCATCTACCTATCATCTATCCTCTCATGTGTGTGTGTGTGTGTGTGTGTGTGTGTGCCTATAATGAAATTGCCCATAAAACATAAAGCTTGAAGATGAAGTCTAGAAAGAGTGTTAGGAGTAAGGGTGGATGATGTAGACAGTAAAGGGGTACTGTTAACTAAATGGAGGACATAGTTATAAATAGAGCCTTAAATGTTGATTGGGTTTGGAGGAGTTAATGAGCACCAAGTTGATAAATTTGAGTAATAGTAGTACTGATTAGATTAAAGAACCAGTAATGAGAGCTGGAGGGAATTAGTATAGAGGAGAGGTGCAAGCATATACAAGATCTTGGAACAACTGCAAAGATTTTCTATTTTCTGTTATTTGAATTGAAATGCATTTGAGGTATTGAGATGGCAAGTATTACAACAATCTGGTTTAAAATTTCAGATTGATGCTTTCATTATGGGTAGAGAATAAGATGTTGGCAAACACAGAAGAGCGAGACTGGTGAAGTAGTCTTATGTGATGGGGCTGTCCAACATCATCAGATTTAAATCCTTAGACATTTGCAAAATAAAAATAGTTCATAATTATTTTCTGATTTTGTTAAATACATATATATATATATAAATTATAACATTATTTCTTAAAGTATGTTCAATATAACCTCATATAAATCTGTAAGTTCACATGCTTCATTCAAATGGCAGAAAGTGAGATTCTAAAAGGAACAACTAAAAGCAGTCACTAGTGGTCATAACTGAGAAAATAAAAGTCTACAGTTAAAAGTGTTGAATTATATTGACAGGGAGTTATTTTCATCTTCAGGCAAATATCTTATCCATGAAACATTTTCAAATTTCTAAAGTCAACTATAAGCCGTATTTCAAAGCATGCTCTAACAAGAAGGCAATGACAGAATCATTTCCAAACAATGACAATGCACAAAATTTTATGTGATATATGGTTTTTCTTTAAATATTTTCAATAAAGATGGCTAAGGTGGAGGGAATTAGCCAGTCTGAAATGCAATTTACAGATATTGAATAATCATTCTCTTCTTTGCAGATGATATATCTCACTGTATCCTGCCAGCAGTTAATCACGTTTATGGAATTACAATTTGGTTTCCACTAACTGTGATTTACTTAGTGTGGGTTGATTTATGTCATGGAGAATTTGTTTAGTTAATGGAACATTTTAATTTATGACAGAAGGCAGCTTTGAATATCTCGATTGCATTACTATTGACTGTCAGTCAAGATTTTCAATGAGATGAACAGTGATAGATAAAAACATTTGTTTTTAGTTATACCTAGCGCTGGTAGAGCACAGGTTGGAAACTGATGCCGTGAGGAAACAACTCCATTTATATTTGCTTTTCCAAAGACTGGACTCACCATTGCATTTTTTACTGACATATGGTCTTGTCTGTTAAGTCTTTCAGTGAAGCCTTACTAGGAACCAGTGAGATATTTCATAATGCAGTATCATCAGCATGCTATTGGCATCCAGCCCTGGGTCTCCTTTCATCTGCCCAGATGGTTCAGATCCTGGAGTCATTCAGTGATTTTCTGAGATAAGTAAAGAGTAGAACACTAACAAGCTAATGGTCTACAATGCTGATTTCAGAATAACATGTATGGTCTAAGTAGGCTTCTCCAGTAGTGGAGGTTCATTTAACCTTCAGCATGGCATTAAAGAAGTTGGATTTGATGCCAGATTCATACATATCATTGTCTATACCTAAGCTCTTCATTCATGCCTTTATTCCCTTTCTGATGTGTGACTTTTCTTGAAAGAATGTAGTAAGATTAGCATTTCACACACTCAGAGAATTTAAGGAATCTGATAAGTTCATAAGTAGTTCAAATAAAATATCTGCTGCATTTTCCATAAGATGACTTAACGCTGAGAACATGTGTGCATAGCCTCTCTGAGTACTGTCAGCTGTGCACATTCCTCATCTATTTTTCGGTTGGATTTGACAAATATAGAGAATCAGCAGAAGGCTGAGGTATGTGGTGAGACTAACACCAGAGAGATGGCAAGATACTCGTATTCACAGCTTCTCACCTCCCAGGTTAATGGAGGCTGCAGTGGCTGTATCTTTAATCTTGGTCTCTAGTTACTGTTTGTGATCTTTTCTACATGGAAGAAGGGGCTGAGCCCTCTGACTTCGGGCAATTACTCACTTGTATTATGTCTTCAACTTTAGGATGGTAATAGTTGATCATTTCTTGTAGTCCGAGCTTACTTCATTAGCTCTCATTAATCTTTCTTGACCACAAACATGTTTCTTTTCAAATAATCCATTA
The DNA here is from genome assembly GCA_902168415.1 of Peromyscus melanophrys. Taxonomy (NCBI): domain Eukaryota; kingdom Metazoa; phylum Chordata; class Mammalia; order Rodentia; family Cricetidae; genus Peromyscus; species Peromyscus melanophrys. Next base: position 31,217 of record CABHPR010142968.1, read on the forward strand.
AATTATCTATTTTTGATATCCCTGTTTCAGCATGCCACAGGTCTCCAGGCATATCCTGCTGATACACTCATCTAGTCTAAAAGCTTTTGGATGATTGAATTTCCATTATAACACCTCTTCTAAATGTTATCTTTGGCTATATACTTGAAAAATGTGGTAAGAAAAAAAA